>VDFB02320316.1:0-77293 GCA_007258455.2 Sequoia sempervirens | reverse complement strand
CGGCACAGGTAGATTCGGCCAGGGTCAGAAAGGCCATGGTGAACATTCTTGATAGGGTTCTGAACACATTGGAGGCTAGCTTTGCTAGGAGGCTGACTTCTGAGGAGGTGACTGTTGATGGTTTAAGGAGTAGGCTGGCACCTTTTCTTTTCAAAGGTGAAGACTTTTGTTCAAAATGACTTTGAGAACACCTCAACTTTCTCCAACATTATCCAGAACACTCAGGATGCTTTAGTTGCTTGGAGGAAGTCTTGCACTCAACATGGGCAGGCAGTTACAGTGTTGGAGTTTCAACTTGATCATATTCCGCCTATCTCAGTTCAGAAGGTTGAAGCTATGCTAACCAGGTTCATTTATTTTGCAGCCAAGGAGAAGGAGAATGGAAACGCCTCTTTGGATGGTGACCTTTTGGATGAATGATAGTGGGCATTGATTGCCTTTGCTATTTTGGGAGTGAGTGGGAATCTTTTGACTCATTTATTGTACCACTCCTCGTTCTGGTAGTTTTCAGGGTTAGGGCTTATGTGGCTTGATCTAAGCCCTCCATTTGATTGTAATCTGAGCCGTCCATTGGACTTGGCCAGCTATTAAAGGGGCATCCCCCCTCATTTCTACCTCATTAGATCAGATCATTAGAATAGAGATTAGATCATCAGAGATAGAGATAGAGAGACAACTTAGCTTAGCATAGTTTGTTAGCATAGCATAATTTGAAGAAGGAAAGTTTTTCCTTGAGAACTTTGTAAGAAATTGTTGTGAACACTCTCTCAATAAAAAGAGTTTTCATTGATGATGATCTCATCTTTTGTTGTGAGTAGCTAGCGAGGTTTCTTCGTCCTTCTACTTCAAGTAGGATTTAAAGTAAAGCAATTTTCATTTTCATGCATGTAGTTAGTCGTGGATTGTGGTGTTTGATCAAGGCAGCTTCGTTTAATCCATATCACTAGCAACTTGCTAATGCTAAGTTTGCCTTGTGTGGTTGACTGGAATACCTTTTTAAGCTTAACTTCGGTTATGATTCACGTTTTGGCATGCGTCGTTGTGATGGTGTCCTTATGCCGAATTGTGATTTGAACATTCATCGCCACCCCTTTGAAGATTGCACCGATTTTGTAGAGGCTGTCCAATGCGAGGCGAATCAAAGTCTGGTTGAAGCTTGCTGAAGTTAATCCCATGTCCCGCTTTAGGATAGAACTTAAATTTTCTAATCCTTGCAGCCATTCAATTCCGCACATTTCAGGTTAGTATTAGGAAACTTGCACTTACATGCCAAATCATTCGAACCACGTGAAATCCCCTTTAATCTGCTGTCTGTTGTTGCTGATTGTCGAACAATTGTGTAAGTCACCTCATGAAAAAAAACATATCACAACGAACCAACTAAGTGTACTCCACTGCATTGAAGGAACCTTGGAGTTGAACGTATGATCTTTCTCGCAATCTTAGCATACAGAAAACTTTGATCACGAGAGAATGGAGTAGTCGTTGGATACTTTATTCTGCTGTTTGGTGCTGGTCACAAAACTCACATCAACAGATGGCAGTTGCTCAACATTAGGCTTAGGAGTAGGAGTTGTGATCACCTCTAATGAAGGTCGTCTATATCCATTTGCATATAGGTTGCAATTTGAATGCACCAATAACACAACTGAATACAAGGCGCTTTTATTAGGTCTCAACAATGCAAAAGATATGGGGATCAAGTTACTTGGAGTCGAAGGAGATGCTGAGTTGATTGTAAAGTAGATCAAACATCATTTCCAAGTCAAAAATAGTCGCCTTCGATCCTACAGATAGAGGGTGTGGAATGCCATCGATTGGTTCGAGGCGTTTGACATCAAATACATTCCACGTAAAAACAATAGCAAAGTCGATGCCCTTGTGGTGTCTACTGCTCTTTTCATGCCGCATTTTGACTTTCGTTCGAATTCTTTTGCTATTGAGTTGATTTACATGCCAGTTGTTCTAGACAATTCAGACAACTGGCAATTCTTCGACGCTGACGAAGACATTCAAGAGTTTCTCATCATGGGAGACAACTACAAATAGTTGTTCTTTGAAGGAAGTACTACTCCTTTTAAAGAATCACTCGCAGAAGACTTTGAAGCTATAGATTCTGGGATCATCCAATTGAGAGGAAATATAATTCCCAAGGGTCTAGTGTCTTTAGAGAATATTTTTGACAGGCATGACCGATACATTCAAGATCAGAAAAGTTCAGGTGTTAATACTTCTGCTGAGCATTACCAAGTAAACATCGGTATTGAAGACAAGCCTCGGTTTGTCAATTTGGGAAAGTGTTGTACTCCAGAAGAAGTTGAGAAGTTTACCACCCTATTCAAGCAGTACAAGAATGTATTTGCTTGGTCTTATGAAGATCTGAAGGACTTCACACCCATAGAATTGCCTCATACAATTCCTCTGAAGTCTAATGTCAAGCCTTTCAGGCAAAAGCTGAGACATTATAATCCGCGGATTCAAGATACTATCTATGCGGAGATTCAAAAAATGGTGGACTCAAAGATAATTTTTCCAATTCATCATTCCACTTGGGTGTCTAACATAGTTCCTGTGCGCAAAAAGGACGATGAAATCAAAATTTGGGTTGATTTTAGGAATTTGGACCAGTCGTCCTTGAAGGACAATTACCCCTTACCAATCATGGAGCATACCTTGCATACAATCACTAGTTCAAAGATGCTATCAGTTCTTGATGGTTTCTATGGATACAATCAGATTGCAGTGGCAGAGGAGGATCAGATTGTAATGTCCCCTTCTTGAGCATGATCAGTTCAGTTGACCGTTGGTCTATTCCGGAGACCCATAGGCTACTCGGATGGTGAAATTAGGGTTTCCTGTTTCTGAGGTGGTTGTTGCTCGAAATTTGGAGATTGGTTTGCGGATTCTTTCTGGGTTTTCAGAGAGCTTTGCAGTGGTGTGACTTGCTTTGCGTTCCGAGCACTTTCTGGAATTTACTATTTTTAGTAAATTCTATTTCTGGCAGTGGTCTTGTTATTTTCGGCACAATTGGTTTTCTCCTTTGGCTGGTTCAGTTGGTTTCTTCATTTTTGGCCTTGGGATGTGTTTGGAGAGATAAGTTCAATTTATTTGAATAATGTTATATTTTAATGTTGACCCCCCCTTGGCCTAGTACTTCACTTCAAGTTGTTTTAAAAAGTGGTTTTTCAAGGGTGGGCGCCCCATTGGAGATAATTGAATATTTTTAAAAGGTTCTAAAGCTTGATTGAGGAGGGACGCCTATTCTTTGAAAAGTTGAATTAAAATAAAGTCAAATTAAAGCCTTGAAAAGGGACACCTTCTTTTGGAGGGAAATGTAGTCAAATTCAATTTGTAATTAGGGCGCACTTTCTAGAAGCATCTAGAGTTCTCTTGCTGAGCCTATAAAATGAGGCCTTTGCTCTTCAGTTGATTATCTCATGACTTGAATATTGTTATGCTGCCGAAACGGTGCTGGAATTGCTTTGAGGAATGAATGGCTCCTAGCCTTGGCTCGACTTCGTGCTTGAGAGATAGCATCTAGTGGAGAAGTTTGCTTGTTATTGAGAGGTTTCTGTAGTGAGGTTTGCATTGCTTTGTAGTTCAGTTTATTGCATTTTCATATCAAAAATCTGGAGTTGCTGATATCATGGCTGATCTGTAGTTTCATTCATATCATTGAAAATAAAAATATGCTGGTTATGGGTATTGTCTCATTGTGTTTCCTTGGCTAGGGCGCCCCTATTTGACAAATTGCAGATTTTTTGATTAAAGATTTAATTTTATAAGAAGAAATCGCCCTTCTTAGAGGGCCGTACCATTTGTGCTTCCTTGGGTTTTGTGCTAAAAATAATTAAGGGTTATTTGGTATGTTTTTGGTGTCCCATCTTGGTCGCCATACTTATTAGGGTATTCTGCATTTGATTTCACTTCATTAGGATGGGTATTGACTGAGATATGTGCATTTTAGTGAGTTATTCGAGTGCTGGTTCTGTCATTCAAGCTGCTGGTCTGTCATATCAGATTTGAGTAAAGTGCATTTTGGTGAAGGGTTGGTGTTAGGAAGTCATACTAAGCCTTGTGGAGGTCCCATTTACTTTGCAGCAATTGAAGAGCTTCTAATCATTGTTATTGCAGGCACTTCCTATTACTTTGTAAGCTGAACAGTAGTACTGTTAGCATTTCTTAATATCTTTCACTTCATGCTTTGTAATACCCACTGAATAAGTGGAAGAGGCTGGCTTGCCGCCTATTTACATTTGAATTGCATTATAGTATTTAGCATCTCCGCCATATGGTAGCCCCATTTCCACCTTGGGATTGGATAGCACATTCTTGGTGTCGAGTTACTTTCAGCATTGTAGTTGATAGGGATCCTCTGACCATATGCTCGCCGTCATCTGGTGCATTCTTGGTTAGAGTTATTCAGTATTGCATTGCATTGAGATCCTCTAACCACATGCTCACACCTTGCCCATCTCGGGATCCTGGTGAACATTCTTGGTTAGAGTTGAATTCCGCATCGTTTTGGTTTAAGTGCTAACCCTAACGGATGTGTGTTGCATTGCTCATTGTAATTGATGTGTGGAAAGGTCACAACAAGGTAATGGACCAGCCGAGTCGTCAGACAAGAACATAGTCACAATTGTGCATAAGTTGGTTGACTCAAATTAGCGGGCTTGGCACAAAAAGTTATATGATGCTCTTTGGGCTGATAGAATCACTCCCAAAAGAGCCATCAACACCTCGCCTTTTACACTTTTGTATGGTACAAAAGCAGTTCTACCCATCACATTGGAGTTGTCCACTTTACAGCTAGCATCTACAATGGAGGATGAAGAATATAAAGATTCAATTGAGAAGCAGATGTTGTACCTGATGAATCTTGAAGAGGAAAGGGTTGAGGTCGTCGATAGAATCACTCACAATCAAGAGTGAGTGAAAAAGATTTTTGGTAAGAAGGCTTGTCAGAGAGACTTCGAGATCGAAGATGAAATCCTGTTATGGGACAAAAGACACGAACCTAAAGGAATGCATGGAAAATTTGATTCCTTATGGTTGGGGCCTTTTCAGATCCATGAATCCACAAGAGAGAACACTTACATTCTCTCATATTCAGATGGAAGGCTTCTCCCACTGCCATACAACAGGCAATATCTCAAGCACTTCAACCCTCTAGGGGAGGAGTGAATTTTTTGTAAATAATTTATTTATTCTCGCATTATGTTGTAATGTATTTCCTTGTTCTGTGAAGTTTTTGTCGTGTTTTAGGTGATTTTTTAGGTAGTCTTGTTTTAGGTGATTAGGAAAACTCCAAGTATTAGGTGATTAGGCAAGAGTCCCGACTCCAAATGCCCAACTAATAAGTCACTGGTCTACAAAAACGCAGAGAATCTTCGTTCTCCTATAATGTAAGTATCCGACATGGTCACTAGACGGAGCCTAATGTTGTACCCAAAACCAAATTTTTTGCTTCATTAAGGCATTTTGCTTAAAATGGTTTAAATCTTGTAAAAGTGTTGTCAAAACTCAGTTTTTGGGCAACTCAAGTATGGGATTTTAGTTAGTCTGATGTCTGTAAGATATTGACAAAATTTGAAAATTTTGAAAATTAGGGTTTCCGGACCCCTATTTTTGGGAAAACCCTAAAAATAGAAACTTGTCAGAATTGGCTGAAATTTATTTTGATTGGCTTGTTTCACATCACGATCACATTGGTGAAGTCAAATTCAAGAAAAAGTCAGTTTAAGCCTAGTGGGTAGTTTTCACTTTTTTAGGAGAAAAGTTAGGACCTCTGAGGTCGTCAATGGAAGTTGGCCAGTACCAGGTGTTGAAATCTAAGCTTGAAACTCAAAGTAGAAGATCTTGCGGAGAAAGATGCTGAAAAAGATGCTTCACGACGGAGGGGATTTTCAAATGGCAAAAATATTCTAAGTTTGGAAACACTACGCCTTGCTATGTGGGAGACGCTTGCGCAATCAATATGCAAGTTAACTTTGCAGTGTCTGTACACGTGAAAATGGTGAAATACAGTCACGCACACGTGTTTGCAGCAGTAAAGCTTCTATGTGGTCAACCAAGCAAGCGTCACGATGTTGATGAAGCGCAAAATGGAGAAAATCATAAGTTCCAAAGCAAATTTGTGCCCCTGCAGGCCAAGGGCGCCCTTCATTTTGAAGGCCCAAATGCAGTTTTCAGTGGTTGCAAATACATTCATTCTCTCTGGAATTCTGTCAGCTTTCCAACAAGCCATCAGCGAGTTCGTCAAATTCGTGAAACTCAGGAAATTGAAGGCGGAAGCAGAAGTTACGGAGGATTTACATGTCATGGATTGAAGTCAATTTTCAGTTTCTGCGCCCCTGTAGGCTGGGGGCGCCCTTGATTTAGACTTGTTAGACAATGGAATTTGCAAAATCTGTTTCAGGGGGATATCTTCTGATTTAGTCCAGCTCCGCGATGAATCCATTCGCAAGTACGTAAGACACGCTGAGTTATCATGGCAATTGTTCCAGCAAGCACGTAAAATGGAGGGAAAATAAAAGTGAAAATATGAAACTATACCTCTACAGGCCAAGGGCGCTTGGCCAGTTAGATGATGTTTTGGCAAGTGTCGTCTTCACGAGATTTGTGCAGAATCCTCCTAGCTATTCAATGAATTCAACCGTCAGTGCTCGGGATCTGTCAAATGCCCGTAGATGTAGAATCAGCGAAAAATACTAAAGGATAAAACACCCTTCCTTGAGAAAGGCGCCCTTCTACTGGAGCTCTTAGAATAGTTTTCAAGCTTCGTCACTCCTAGGAACATCTCTTCCGACTTGTTCCATCTCCGTGATGAGATAATTGGCGCACGCATCGGAGCAATCTAGCTCCCTATAGTGAGCGTCAAAGTGGAGCGCTTCGTGAAAGTTGCAAGTTACAAAATCATTTTCAAAAGTGTAATTGCGCCCTTGCAGCTCAGGGGCACCCTTGCATTTGAGGACCTTAAACCAACTTTCAAACACTGCACATACAATCATTCTTTGTGGAATTCTTCCAGCTACACAATGGATCCAACATCCAGTTGACGAGAGTCACGCACACGCGTCAGTGGCAGTTCAAAGCACGAAGAGGCAAATCAGGAAAATGACTTAGTGTCATATGCACCCTTTTGGGAAAAGGCGCCTTAGTTTTTGAGGCATCAGACTTAGTTTTTAGCTCTAGCAGCTCCCAACAACATGTCATCAAACTTGTTCCAACTACGGAATGGATGTGTCAGCTCAGCTCCAGGATCAATTGGGTATCCAAAAATCAGAGTTCAATAGAGGTTGTGGTGACATTTTCAAGCAGCTACAAAGTAGGACCTTAGCTGAAAACTAAAAGCACCTAGAAAGTCAAAATTTGACTTTTTGGAATTAGAATGCATATTCTAGCCGCCCCAGAAAGGTGGAACTCAGTTAACTGGATAAAATAATATTAAAATCTTCAATTTTAGATGTCAGTTTTGCTTGCAAAGGCATATTTCTTCATTATTTTAAAGTGGAGCCTATTTTAAGACTCAGTGTCAGTTTCTGTTAACAAAATGCGGTCCAATGAGAAAATTGTATCCTAAATTTAGGGTTTTTGCATGCATAAGACGCCTAAACCCTCAAAATTTCTTTAAATATGCATTTAGGTGTCCATTATTCTCACAATAGGTTGAGAGAAAACACAATTTTCCTCGTGCAAGCAAGATTTAAAGGTGCCACAGGTGTTATTTTTTCAGAGTTTTTCGCAGATACAGATCCAGATCATTCAATAGACTTCATTCAAGGATAGGCAAAGGAAGAATATAACTTCTATTTTCTCTCTCTTATTTCTTCTATCATTTTCTTAGGTTTTCTCTCGCATGTCCAAGTATATGGTGGATTTTCATAGTTCTGATCATTTGGGTGTGTTGTGCACAAATTTCTCTACAAAACCCATGTGTTAGAATTGTTTAAGAAAAATTGCCTCGTAGCTTCACTTTTCGAAGCTTTGCTTTTTTCCGGAAATTCCTTTGCATGGTAGAAGGAAAGTCGATATTTTGAAAAACGGAGGATTTGGGTTTGCTTAGAATCATCTTCTGCACAAAACCCATGTTTAAGTTTTTCTCGCAAAAAGTTGCCCCCGGAAACCCTAAAATCCCTGCAATTCTCGACTGAAAAGTCTTTGAATGTCAAGCTAAATGGCATTTTTTCGAATTTCTGACATTGTGGGTCTAGTTAGAATCATTTTCACTACAAAACCCACATCTTAGAATTTTTTGTGAAAATTGCCCCTGACAGGTTATTTTTAGCCTCACCAGGAGTCATTTTAGCTTTTCGGAGAAAGTTGTCAGAACATAGACGTGTTTATAGTCAATAGGCGAGTGTTTCAAAATGTAGTTCACACAAACTGAATACAAGACCAAGTCAGTCTTAATTCATGATTTCATCAAAACGGTTGACACGGATTTGCATCAGGTGGATCTAGAGGTTGACTTAAATACGTTAGAAATGAATGAGATTACACTTCAAAACATCGAAGAATTCGGGTTGCTAGAGGCGGCTTCACTTTCCATCTTAGTACAGTGCATAGAATTCGTGATGTCTTGTGTAAAGCATTACAATTCTACTACTCAAGAAATTCAATCAATAGATGGATGGGTGATTTGCAGTATCAAGCCTAGGGACATTGTTTCAGTTTTACAAAAACAATTTGCTATTTTCATTTTGTTTCAGACTATTAGCATCAGCGCATTCCACATGAGGATCCCATTTTGTACCCAATCTGCTTTCAAATCAATCAAATACAACTAGACTCGGCTTGTTTCTTTTATGTACTCATTTACTAACTCATTGGATGCATCTTATCATTGAATTTTGCAAAAAAAAAACATTTTTAATGAAATTTAAGCAATTTTTTAAGTTGCCGAGTTTTTTGCCAAGTTTTCGCCAAGTTTTTGGCAAGTCGAGTTTTTTGGGCTTGGCGAGTTTTTCAATTTGGTGAGTTTTTCAACTATGCCCACAACCATATTAATGCAATCAACACATTTGGCAACCAAAACAAAGGGTACGACTCAGTCAATGTATGGATAGGCTAGAAGTGTACGACTCCCAAATAAATTTTAATTCAACAATATTACTTGGTTCCAATTGATCAAAATGATTGGTTAGTTATTAAATAAAGATGCAATAGTATCCAAAACCAAATAGTGCTCCTTCCAACTCTCATCAACAGTTTATGGTAGTACGGCTTGACAATTGTACGATCCTTACTAGAAATATAAAGTTTCTTTAAAAACTGATTAAAATAATAAGAAGTGGTTGCCAAACCATGAGGATTACCATTAGACAATACTCATAATCAATCTTGCACTCTGATTTCTAGTGTAATTAAGATTTCTGCATTTCCAAAATAGGTACGACCAGTATGGTAAAACTGTAAACTAACCAAACACCCCAAAATCCATAGTTATATATTGAAAATTAGATTTCTTTCTTCAAAGAATTGACCTCATTAACATGATAACCTCAATATCAATATTTCATTGGAATTGACCTGTGAATGCACCAACACAACCACAAAATGTGACTGTCAGCATCACCCAGGAAATGTCTTCTAGGTGATATTCTTTATCGAGGTTTTCGTCCTCACAAAGTTATGTAATTGACAATGCAAAAAACCTCTTCTCCAATCTTCAAATCCAACTAACCAACTGAGCTCAAACCCAAGAACAATTGCTTTGCAAGACTAATCAAATGCTTCTCCAAGAATGTTGGAGTTCTCCTTAACTAACCAACTAGCCTTTAGAAGACTTGGAAACTGGTTAAATGTGCATGAATTAGCTAAATGCCAAAAGGGGACATTACAACCACCTTATGAAATTTGTCTTTGCAAAAAGACTTCACAAATTTCCATATATCATTCAACTGATCATTGTTGCCCTGTGTGAACTCTGTAGGATTCACTTCGGATGGTATTGGGTTTTCGTCAAGATCCCCATAATCTCCTTTTCCACCACCTAATTTTTTATTATATATTTTTCCTTTCTAAAGTGACTTTAATAATTAATTAATTAATTAAATAAAAATGTCCAAAATATTAATTAGGATGATTTAATATTTAATTAATTAAATTAAACTCCGTTGGGTGATTACTCGGAAAACGGGAACATTACATAGGGTTTGCTCAAGCTCAAAGCTAAAATTCCACAATAGAGAAAAATAACAAGCACATGCAAATGAGCTCTCAAATCACCCTTTCTATTTTCCCAAAAAACTTTCCCGAAGGTACTTTTAATTTTCTGCTTAGTATAATATTTAAAAAACCTTTATCAAATGACTTTATAACATATTCTCTTTTAAAACATTTAAGTCACTTATAAAATTAATTAAGTAAAGCCATCCGTAATATTTTCTTTATTGGACAACTTTAATTAATTAATTAACTTATTGCCAGCTATAGCCCAAAATTAGCCTACAGGAAATAAATACGCTAAACAAGACATTTCTGGCTACTCCACGGAGGGGGACATTACATTTTATTTTTCTTTAACTTTACAATCTTTCTTGTTTACATATTTAAGCTTTATTCCATACGTTTGTATATGCACATCATCACTTCCTTGCTTACAATAGGTTTGTTTCTCTGGGCGTTAACACATAGTATGGTCAAGAATTGAGGACATAAGAACTAAGAATAAAAATTGATAGTTAACAATATTCTCCAGTCATTGTGCATCATTCATGGCAACTTTTTAAATTTTCTTATCCATTTTACCTACTACATTGTTCTGAAAAATATTGAAAACTAACAAGTTTATGTAAAGTTCAAGATAAAGGATTTTCAGAATTATATGGGCTTCTCTTTAAAGCTATAATTACAGAGCTCAAAAACCTGCTCAATTTTGAAGTTCATCTATATTTATCTTGGTTTCGACCAAAACTTTTAGGATGTGTAACATTGCATCATTCTTGCTTCCACCCTCCTTGATACCGGTTACAAAAGAAAAGAAAAGAAACTAGTTGTCTTTCAATAAGTAGTAAACTGCTAAACAAAATTGTGTTTACTAAAACAAGAGGCTGAAGTTAAGCACAAGATTCATTTGAGTCCTTTCTAAAAGGTTATGCCAAACCTATATATCTACTGTGATATTATGATTCAAATAAACAATAAGACCAAAGAAAAATAAAGCAAAGCAACACTGAGGAACATAAACTGTCACATATGAATGATAGTGAAGAAACATACACTTGCACCATGTAAATCCCCAGCAGTAAAATATACTGGTTTATCCACATGACAATAGCCCATAAGCCTTGGTACTGTTGGAATAATATCTCTATGATTCACAATGCGCCAACTGTCCTTAACTTTCTGCAATTTCCATCAAAATAGAAGACTTTAGATTCTTTGTTTACATGCCTTCAAATACCTTTTATAGAATCCTATTCTAGATATTTCAAGGAACAACTTCAGGAAATTGTATTAATGATATTGTGGTAGATATACAATGCAACAACCATGTACTTTCCAAATTTCTTTAACCTTGTTATCTTGTAAAAGAACTGTAAATATTTACAAAATAAATGACAAACAAATGCATAATACTTACTTATTTCAAACACGCTAATTTTCTTATAAGTTCAAATGGAATTTTGTGTCCTCTGTAGAGGAAGAAAAGATTGCAAATTTTAAATGTGTATTCTACATCAGACTTTATACAAAAAGTAATAAATTTTACATTTTACCCTTTCCTGTAGGTAAACGTTATAAACTACTGGGTAGGTCTGATCAAGCGTTTAGGATAAACCTGCATTTTGCTGTGACAAAACATTTGTTTTACATCAGTCTTTGACACCATCCACCATCTTCTTGTCAGCTTGGGTCAGTGATAGTTTATTTGTATTAGAACAAAAATACATATCTTTACGTATCACAAGAATTCAATTGTTATGCAACAAGTGTAACTACCATATTCATGTCTATATCCATGCAACAAAACTCTGTTACTTCTTTTCTTTCTCCACCTTCAATCTTTAGGAAACTTCATCCTCTGCCACATGCATTCTCTTTGGACACAATTTCTCACTTACCTTATCCTGCAGACAACTTCTTAGTTGTTACCACAACTTATCAAACTAGAACTAGTGTATATACTCTAATTTATTGATTTGAGCATAAGTAGTTGAGAACACATTTTTTTTGTTTTATGGTTTTCTACCCTCCTTTTTGTCCACTTAATAAAAGAAAGTATTACAGGGTTCCCCAGCAGTGAAAGATACAGCAATACCAGAAGACATGAATGTCTGATTCTTTTTTACTAAAAAACCAGTTTTACCAGAAGTTTATAATGCAAGGCTAACACTTAACTACTCTTATACCAAGTTCTTCTAACATAGGAAATTAAAAGGATAATTCTGATTGGCAAGATGAAATGCTCCTCATAAACCAAAACCATATAAAAACAAGCAGCTAAAACTAGCATTATCCAGGGGGTGGATCAAACCTCCAGGCATACTAGCCTCCACCTTCCAATGGAAGCTGCATTATCCAGGATATGTTGTAATGGCCAAGCTAATTTCCCTTGCATTTTGACAAATGTTTGATGAAATGCCAACTGACAAATACTGTGATATTTCAATCCTTTTTTTCTTTTTGAGTGCATATTTCAACAAATATTTGACAAAATGTGCATTACATAAGAGTATGAAAACAAAGTTTTGTTGCCAAACTCTTAGGAAATCACAATTGATAGATCAACATCAATAACTCAGTAAGCTGTTATAAAATATTTACTGTTATAACTTATGTTATTCGGCATATACAGAACTGAAATAATAAAATATCTAACCTTTCTTTTGACAAAGCTGTAGACTCATATGAAATTCCAAATACAATTTATTCTAACTGCTATCTTTATTATCTATCATGAAATCCCTTCACCAAGCTGTGAAGTGTCAAATTTTTCCTTCAAAATGCTGTGACCTGCTGTTTGGGAAATGCATTTGACCCAAATAAAGATGCAGCTGGATATTGGAGGGTCCCATGATCTCCTCTCACATCAGCATCAACCTTTAAAAATTCCCTCACCTTCCTTCTTCGTGTTCGGCTGGTCCTTTGTCCCCAAAAACTAATTGTTGCCTCTCTTTTTTGGTACGGCCTACCTCTAAGGATGTAAGACCTACTTTGATAATTAAATGCGTATTTCCAAACTGGGCTGCTGGGTTTATATACTGTTTAGATTTAATCAGCAGCTAATGCAAGAGCTCTCTTCACACAAATATTGATTATTATTTGCAAGAAAATGATTTATTGTTAATTTTCCATTCCTCAATCAAACCTAAGAATGACCTCTAGCTTTCAACCCAAATCTCCACAAGTTTCAAAAATTCAGCATGCGAGTGAATCTTGTATGAATCCACTATCAAATTGGTTAGGAGGGTCTCTATCATCAAAACCAATCTTTACCTTGGGGTTTTTGTCCTAGGCAAGAAAGATGAACAATAGTTCAATTTCCATAGCAAGGGTTTTTGAAAAATAAAATGCTAGGAATGAAATTTCTCCTCTTCTCCTACCCTTTTTATACAATTTTTGGAAATAAATAAATATTATGTCCCATAACTATTTGCAATAAGCACCCATAATTTTTTTGAAAAATACAAACTTGTTAGCTTCAAAACATAAAGTAATGCAAAGAAACTTCCTTCCACTTTTTGGTCACCAAGTTCCCAGTGTGGGCAAGGTGAGAGCATATAGTGTGAGGATTACAATAATACTTGCATTTAAACTGCTGAAAGTAAATCCACTTGTTCAATGGGGTAAGCTGAGCACATCCACTTTACAGTGGGAAAGCTAAAACAAGAATGAAATGAAATAATAAACTCTTCCACTTTTCAGTGTTGAGCGAGTGCCAAAAACTACTTGTCCAGTGGGGTGAGTACAATACCACTGATGTAGTAGGATGGGAAAATAAACCACTTATGTAGTGTGTTGAGTAGTAAAATCAAAACAAGAGCAAGGTCACAGATGGTACTACCATCTGGTGTTACAATGAGAGCTCTTACAATATGATTTAAATCAAATACATATCTAATGTATAACTGCAAATGTGATATGAAGATGAAATAAGCACCCCGTATGAACCCCAACTTAGGAAACAAACACCCAAGTAATGCAATACAATTACACCTCAAAAATGAAGCGAATGAAGGTTTGAAATAACTTTGAAACAAGTTGCAGCAGGTCTAAGACACCCAAAAATCACCATTTGCATGTCTAGGTAGCCATGGTGGGCACCCTAAATCAGGACTACATAGAAAAGTTCACTCTCCAATTGATTGCAATGGCTTTGACTAGTCTAGGTGCCACCCTAGGGACACCAAACAACAAGAAAGGAGGGGCGATTCTCCTTGCTAGTTCACACGCCCCCTTCTTGAAGATGTACGACCCAACAAAAGGGAGACTTGCCTCCAAAAATTCATAAACACATTTTGCCACCTGCAAACTCTCCCTTCCTGGTCACTAGCATAGGGAGGTCATTAGGAAAAAACCTAGAAGCAAAACACTAACTCGTCAATTTGTACAAGCAAAATGAGGGGGTATGGCTTGTATTTGCACAAGTATGTCCAACAAGAATAAACTCCAAGAAATTCAACACTAATTCATTTTGCAACTATAAGGAAGTTTCATCGAACACTTTCAAAACTAGAACACATCAAAATGCTTCAAATTGATAAGCCAAAACTGAAAGCTTAACAAACAACACCAAAGGTGATCCCAAAATCGAATCACACCAGTTTAGCTAGGGAATATATCTCAATTCCAAAACTAGAATAATCCTTGAGGGTTACCATCCTCAAAGACTTGGAGAATCTAGAAACAATCTAACAACACTTTTTTATCAATCTTTAGTATATGGATAATGAGCTCCCAACGCCTCCTTATATAGTTTTTGGAGAGAAAATCCTCAATTTAAAAATATAAAATAACTCACTTTTCCCCCAAATACCTTTTTAAAAAAATAATAATCTTTTCATGTGCAAAAGGCCCCTTATTCCTCCTAGGCATCCAAATTGGAGACAAAAATACCTTTTCATAAAGTTATTACACTTAAGTTATAAAAATAATAATCAAACATTATAAACTTAAGTGAATAATTAAAATATATCACCCCAAGTTACAAAAACTCCTAAACATACCGGAATCCAATTTTGATTGTGTCAATATGATACTGAGACATTGGGTGAATGATAGAAGTCAATTTAGTTATTTACTATAAATAGACATGCTCTCCAAGAAGTTTGGAGAACAACAAACAACCCAAAAGTCCGAAAACACTTCGGAGAGTCTCATTCAGACCAATATTGCCCATTGAGCTCATTGCTATAAATAGAAACCTTGTATCACCAAAAGTATGTCGTCCAAGAAATTTGGAGTCCCCTTGCCTTCCCACATAGCCAACGAGAAGTTAGAAAATAGGCTAATGATCTTTGAATTGACTAGGCCAAAGAAGGGGACATTACACTTTTTATTTCCCTCAAAAAGTGACTTTATAATTGAACTTTATATTTTGGGCTCCATAAATAAGTCACTTTTTTAATTAAACTATCCAACCTAATAAAATAATTAATTAAATATAAGTCAATTGAAAAATAAATTTATTTAGATAACTTAATTAATTTAATTAATTAATTACTCCATTTTTACATTCCAAATAACCTATAGGAATTAAAATAGGCCAATGATCTTTGCTAGTCGCTTATGACTACGAAGGGGGCATACAAGCCTCCCCCTCTGCAATTTCTTGCCCTCAAGCAATTGTAGATTTGGATGTTTAAATATCTATTCTCCTTTCCAAGTGGCATCCTCTATAAGCAAATCATTCCAACAAACCAAACATTCTTTGATGCTTCTTCTTCTCAATTTTCTCTCCCATACATTTAGAACATTATCAGGCACCAAAATAAATTTACCTTCCTCATCCAATGATAGTAGTTCAAGAGAGGGTGAGATATGCCGCCCAAATGCCTTTTTGAGACACAAAACATAAAACACATTGCTAATCTTGAAGTGCTTTGGAAGCTCCAACTCATAATTATCCTCAACTATTCTCCCTCACTATCCTATATGGTCCATAAAACCGTGGCTTCAACTTTGCTACTCCACTTTTTCTCAAGGAAGACTGTGGCGTCCCTTGCCAAATGTAAACTCATTTTTTATGATATTGCTATCAGGATTCAACGTGTAGTTTCGAGTCAAACTCATTGACCCATGTTTCATGAGTAGTGGTTCAACAAGAACCCATCTTTCATGATATCGAATGGTCCACTTAGCACTCATTGCATCTAGTTGATGCTCACAGAGGTGAAGCACTAGTCCGTCCGGGGAGGTCACCCATCCCAGTACTGCTCCAACCCAAGCGCGCTTAACCAGGGAGTTTTCTCCAAGGTTAAGCCTGCTTGAGTTGTTACCCCATTTGCAAAACTTTCAGCAAGTGTTGTGCCTTATGAACCATTCATAATAGAGCACCTTTAGCTCATCAATTGATAAGTAGGAGGTATTTTTCCACAGCGTGTCAAATTATGATATTGCTATCAGGATTCAACCATGCAGTTTCGAGTCAAACTCATTGACCCATGTTTCATGAGTAGTGATTCAACAAGAACCCATCTCTCATGATATCGAATGGTCCAACTGCGCTTGGGCTGGAGCGTCTGGGATGGGTGACCTCGGGGACGGACCCGGTTTCACCTCTGTGAGCATCACCTAGATGCAATGAGTGCTAAGTGGACCATTCGATATCATGAGAGATGGGTTCTTATTGAACCACTACTCATGAAACATGGGTCAATGAGTTTGACTCAAACTACGGTTAGCAGCTAGCTGGGCGATCTTGGGATGGGTGACCTCCCGGGACGGACCAGTGCTTCACCTCTGTGAGCATCACCTAGATGCAATGAGTGCTAAGTGGACCATTCGATATCATGAGAGATGGGTTCTTGTTGAACCACTACTCATGAAACATAGGTCAACGAGTTTGACTCGAAACTACATGGTTGAATCCTGATAGCAATATCATAATTTGACACGCTGTGGAAAAATACCTCCTACTTATCCAACTCATTTTTTTTCAATTTTCATGTCATGTAGTGAGTGAATTTGAAGAATGATGTTTTTCTGATTTGTTTGAGTTATGTGTAGAAAAATCATATAAAAAATATCCAGAATTGTTATCTAAAATTCCCAATTGGACAAGTAACAAACTATAATGTCACCAAATTTTTGATAAAGTGATTTAATTAATTTAAGTTGTTCAAAAATTAATTACTATTTTGACTTTAATTAATTATTTTAATTAAAATAAAGTGGAAATAATAAAATATTAAAAAATGTCACTTTATTAAATAAAGTTCTTCTAGAAGCTCGAGATAGTTGCAAGTTGGCTTCTTCTAAAGATTCATTGGGGCCTTTAAAATGAGTTGATGTGCAAGGCATTGGGCATCCATTATTGAATTGATATTTCTTATGCATTGTTGCAAAGGCTTGAATCACAGATTTAGCTAATCTCTAAGGATGAAAACCTTCAACAGATTGGGAAGGATTGAACGAAAACCTAACTCTTTTCTAGGAGTGGATTCACGACGGAGTTCACATTGGGCTTGACCGTTTCAGACTTGGAGCTTCAAAGGACATTTGCTAAGGAGAGCTATTTTTGGGAAATTTTGTTTTCTTCAAAGACAAAATTTCTAGGTTTATGCGATTTGTCATGTGATATTTTGACATTCTAGGGTTTGTTGAGAATATATCAAATGATATTGGTGGCAGTCAATTTTTGAGATAAAATTCTATGTGCACATTTAGAGTTTATTTGCAACATATATCGAAGAAAATTATATTATAGTGTTGCAGCTGTAACAGTGACACTAGGTTTATGCGATTATTGTGAGAAGTTACTATTCTTGAAAGGCATCGGGTGGTCTTCATATCTTCAAAAGAGTCGGGGTTTATTGTGTGACAGCCAATACGACCAACCAGATGTTTTGTGACAGACATAGGGTATACCCAGCCATCAAATCTGCATTGGCTACGTCAGCTTTAAGGGAAATCAATTAAATATTATGATTCAGGAGTTCAAATTAGTTCTGTCACCTTCTTCCCTACCATAGCTTCAAAATTGTAGATAAAGACAAAGTAATTTACAAAGGCAATCACCATGGAGGAGTTTGTGGGTTATACACTGGGCAAGGAATAAGACAAACAAGGTTCTAATCGCCAGGTGTAATATGCAGAAAAAAAAAGAAGAATAAAAGACAAACTGTATGTGTCAAAATAAATTGATTGGAATCGCACCAAGTCTTTAGCGCCGCCAGAATGAAGGGGTCATTTCTACATATTTTATTTCTAAAGGGGTGGTCAATATATTGAGTCTATCGCAGCATATTCCATATGCAAATCGTGCTTTACCATAATGTTTGCTAATTTGTGGTAGGTACCAAATAGATTTATACTAGCTCACATGGCAAGAGAAAAACAAGAGCCGTCTGAATTAAAGAAATCTTGGGGCATATGTGAATGATGATTTATTTCTAAAGGGACTAAATTTATATGTGGAGGCTCATAATTTCTGAAGGAGCTAATATTGTTTGGAGAAATTGGCAAGATGAGAATTGGTGTCAATAGTCATTCACATCATTGACTCTCTCTCAGGAGCTGTCACCTTACAAAGGAAGTCGTAGGCTGTCGACTGTGAGTTTTTTGCTTCATTCCCTGGATTCTTGCATTTAGCATTGGAAAGCATTTACGTGTGAAAGGAGGGTCGACCAGGCTCTTGAGGACCAGACGTGTTCCTTTTAGCGCTCAGGACTCTTCATCAGTCTGCTGCAACCTCTATCCGGCTAGCATGTGGTCACATTCTCGAGGCATCAAAACATAGTTCCAAACTCCGACTCGGAGAGTACTCGACAAGACAAAAAGGTGTGTTCCTCTTCAACACAAAGATCAAAATCAATAACAATTATCTTCCCACCATCATTGACAATGGCCGTTAAAAGTACCTAACCATCGAAGCTACATTTATGAAATCTATTTCGCAAAATTTCATCCTGAACCTTGAATTGCTGAGTGAAATAGTGTAGGTAGATATATGTTCCACATGGAGCAAGATTTAGTATGACATCAAGTCTATCAAAGATGAAACAACTTATGATTTCACACTCCTTGATATCTATAAATACCAAGGTATACCATAAAAACATGTTTACTGCATCTCAAACTAAGATAAAAAAGTGAAGGATTACGAATATAGAGAAACACACCTTATTGTACACTTCTGCAAATTTTTTATTCCCAACTCTAGGAGAGCCAAAGTTATACATTGTAATTTCAATGCAGCCATGCCTGAAGGACAAGAGAACATTAATGAAGTATAATTTTTTTTAAATAATTAAAAACTGCCAAGAGATTATCAATAACAATGATGGTTTGAAAACCATTTGAAAGGAGGCTAATATCCATACACATAAAATGGGAACAATAGTTTGCAGTAAGATATGAAGCATGTTAGAAAATAGATTGGAAAAATAGATACATGTTTCCAACATCTAATTGTCCCTTGCTCACATGCATGTAAAAGAAGATAAAAAATAAATTTTAAATTTTGATAGTATTCACAGGTATTTGGAAGACAATATGCAAACATTTGAAGGATTCTGAGGCAAGTGCTGAGACCAAACTTCTCCATGCTCCGTCAATACTCAATGTACAATTACAAGTAAATTCTCAGCATATTTGTAAATACCGAGAGTTTGACTATAAAACTTAGATAATACATCTAAAAAGAGAAAGACGGTTTTTCGCTTTACTGATACTGCTCCTTTTAAATTTTTTCACAAGATTGACTCTTACATAAATGTCAAGCCTAGGAAATCACATGCTTTTGTAAAATGAAAAATTAAGTTTTATCTTTTTCCATTTTTCATCTCCACTTAGTTTAAATGATTTGTCCAACTAAGTTTCTTGTGATGAGCATATTGGCAGACATCTTTCTTTCATTTTTGCAGAATTTAAAACAGTTCTAGGAATTTCATTCCTAGAAAAATGGAGGGTTTTCTAGAAGTCTTTTTGGTAGTATTTATTCATGTCCAGAACACTTGAAAGTGGTAAGGCACAGAAAAAATTGTTAAGGTACATTTGGAAGCAATTTTAGGATTTAAAATAAATGTCAGAATTTTCAACAAGAAAGCATTTCAGATTTTTCTCTCTTCAAAATTGTTATGGATCCTTCCTTCTGAAATGCAGCAGTATTAAATTTTACATGGAAAATACTTATTAGTCATATTGATCAATTAGTAACCTGAGAGAATTGGTATTGAATGTAACCAACAATAAAACCATCCACAGATAGCACTCATTCACATTCACTGATGACCTAATAGGACTCGAGTTCAGTAATTTGGAACTCCAAGCAACAAGCCATTTCCAAACTAACCTTTTGACTAAGAGCTATGACCTGGGTTTACCAATAAAATCATAATAATAACAACAGAAATGAGCAGTAATCTAAAACAAGTTGTCCTTAATGTTATAACAACAAATGCACATCAGCCAACATTAAGAGAGAAAATGATGCATATTTGTAACTGGTCTAGTTCTGAAATACCTTCGAGTATAAGCACATATCAATTTCTATCCAGTCTTACCTTTGAGTCAAGTGCCATAAATTTGCTAGGGAGTTGGCCATCATTTTGACAAGTTGGGCCAAACCTCAGCTTTGATTATTCCCCATACTATACCAAGCAAGAAAATGCTGTATGATTAGGGTATGTGAAGGGAATCGTAGGAGTGATGGCAAGGTCATGGAGTTGAGTCGTCGTCGATTATATGATACTTGGGGATTGAGACCAAATCATATGGATGCGTTAAAAATAGAATATGGAACAGTGAAACAGCTGATTGTCTAAAATTAAATCCTCCAGATTGATTGTATGGAAGAGGCATTTTTTTCCAATTGCTTCCCTAGCCCTATTTGTAAGAGTCCGGGTGACTCTCAATCCCAAACCCTAACCGGAATCACTGATTTTGTTTGTTTTGTAGGCTTTCTGTGTTTTGATGGGTTTTTGCATAAAACAGGAAATTGCGATTTTGCACTAGAAAGCTTTAAAAATTCATAAAAAATAAATAAACAATAGCTACGCATCAATAATGATCTCCCGATGATGGCGCATATCTCTATTAACTTCCAGAACTCAAATGACAAAAGAAATCGAGTACAGAGAGATTAAACAATATTTTATTGGAATGAACCTGTAGACTTGCAGGCGCTAGGAAACAAGAAGAAATGTATGGCTGTAACAAGAAATGAATCCTCAGGCTCTGAAATCAATACTGGAACTCTGTAAACCCTAGGCGCACCAGATCTCACTGACAGAAGCTGAGAACTGAAGATGTTTCACTTGCAAATGAAAAGTACGGCCTTCCAGCAGTAGTACGGCCTGTACCAGCAGCAGCAATGAATATAGTACAGCCCAATGAATAAGATGCCAGATCTCTGTGAAGACAATCTCTAATAGGTCGCCCCAGTTAAATAATGAAGAAACTCTGTAGATCCTTCTTGAAATTGATCCAATATGTTCAACTGCAACTTCTGTGTGAAGTCACCAAGTAGACAATCTTCAACTAGTATTGCACAGTCTCAGTATGCCAGATTCTGAAGAGGTATCGTTCCTCAAAATCAATCGTCTGCTGAAACCCTAGGTTTTGCAAACTTCAATGCTCAGAGCAAAAAGAAGACAAATTGAATAATCGTAACATAAGAGTTTGATTTGTCTTTGGTAGTCAATATATAAGCCTCTTGAGAAATTCGACCAAACCCTTCTTTTTAATAATCATTTAAATAAATGATTTAATTTGCCTGTTTGGACTTAGGAAAAATATTTAATAATAGGCGCCTTCTCCATTAATGAATAAATACTCATTCATTAAATTAATTATGCCACTTTATTATAAAGTATTAAAATATTTTATAATACGCCTTAATTATAATATTTAAATACATTAATAAAGTGACTTTATAATATAAAGTCAAAATATTAATTATTTAATAAATCATTAAATACTCCGTTATTCTTCCATCTGACCAACAAACTTATGCACTAGGTCGAATCTACGCAAACCAGCTGAACCAGGTGCCCTGCCCAAAATAGCAGCTTCCGCCTGTCCGACTTTCTAAAAATAGCAAGTCTCTGAAAATCCACTCTGAAGGATTCTGCGAAGGCCCAACCTGAAACAACTGCAAAAATGAAGCTCCTGAATACCGGTAACTACCTCAATTGATCCTCTACACATATCTGTCAGCCTACGAGGACCAAGATGATAGGCTAACCACATACCCAGCTATGTTGACTAGGATGGGGACATCACAGTCCGCCCTCCCTGAAATTGCTTGTCCTCAAGCAATCTCAACTCTGGATGCTGTAAAATCTCCTCGGACTCCCATGTAGCATCCTCAACTGGCAAATCTCTCCACTTGATCAGATATTCCCTGATCACCCGCCTCCGAAGGTGTCTCTCTCTCATCTCGAGGATGGCCTCAGGTACTAGTATCAATTTCCCTTCGTCATCAAGGGGTGGTAGAACTGGAGAGGGTATCACATGCTGACCCAATGCCTTCTTCAGGCGAGAAACATGAAACACATTGTGAACCCTGCTGTCTACTGGTAAGTCCAACTCATAAGCAACCTCACCCACTCGTCTGACAACACGAAATGGACCATAATAACGAGGCTTCAGCTTCTCTGCCCCACTCTTCCACAGAGTAGACTGACGATACGGCTGCAACATAAGGTACACCATATCCCCCACATCAAAGGAAAGCTCAACCCTCTTCTGATCAGCATACTGCTTCTGCTGATTCTGTGCCCGCTGGATATTCTCTGAGAGACCTCAAAATGTCCTGCTGACTCTACATCATATCCCCTGCACTCGGCACTCTACTATCACTCAATATCAAATCCAAAAGGTTGGGCACCTCATACCCATACAAAGCCATGAAGGGTGTCATCTGTATCGTCATGTGGTGAGTCGAGTTATAACAATACTCGCACAGGTATATCCACCTCACCCAAGCTCTCTGCTGTCCAGCTATGTAATTGCGCAAATAACCTTCCACCCACTTATTGACAATTTATGTCTGTCCATCTGTCTACGGATGGTAGCTGGTACTCGGTGTCAGTTCGGTCCCACAGAACCTGAACAACTCCTGCCAAAAGTTGCTCATGAACCGACTGTCTCTATCGCTGACTATCGTCTGAGGCAACCCATGTAACCGAAATACCTCTCTGAAGAATAGCTCTGCAGTCTGCGATGCTGTGAAGGTAGTGGTAATTGGGAAGAAATGCGCATATTTAGTCAACCGATCAACCACTACATAGATGCAATCTTTACCTTGGGCTTTCGGCAAACCCGTGATAAAGTTCATCGACAAACACTCCCACTTCCTGTCAGGTATCGGAAGTGGCTGGAGCAATCCAGCAGGATATGTGTGTTCCTGCTTGTTCTACTGGCAAACAGAACACTCTCGAACATACTATAGAACATCAGTTTTCAACCCTTTCCAAGTAAACCGCTCCCGAACCATCTTATATGTCTTGTAGTACCCGGGATGGCCCGCCATAGGAAGATCGTGAAAGGCTCTCAAAACTGTAGCTCTCAACTTAGAATCAGGAATCAGAAAAATCCGCCCTTTGTAAATGATCAAGTCATCTACAATAGTGTACCTGTTATCCTGCTCTATCCTGTCAACAATGCTAGAAGCCCATGGGTTCTTAGCATACTCTGCAATAATTCGTTGCCTCCAATCCTCTGAGATCTGTGCCATGGCATTCAACTGAGGTCTACGAGACAAGGCGTCAGCTACAACATTCTGCTTCCCCTTAATGAAGGTGATGTCAAAGTCATACGACTGCAGTTTGCTGACCAATTTTTGCTGCCTCTCATTCAGGTCTCGCTGTCCAAGGAAGTGTTTCAGGCTATTGCGGTCTGTACGAACACTGAATTTGCTGCCTACCAAGTATTGCCTGAACTTAGCCAAAGCATGCATAATGGCTTGCATCTCCTTGTCGTAAATGTTGTAGAACCTCTCAGGACCCCTAAGCTTTCTGCTCTCAAAAGCAATAGGGTGTCGCTCCTGCATCAAAACGGCAACAATGCCCTCTCCTGAAGCATTGCAAAATAAATCAAATGACTTCGTAAAGTCAGGCAATGCTAGCACTGGACATGAAGTCATGATCACCTTGAACCTGTCAAAACACTCCTGCACCTGTGGTGACCAAGTAAAAGCCCCCTTCTTTGTCAAATCAATAAGGGGTGCGGCGTGACGTGAGAACCCACTAACAAATCTCCTGTAGAAAGCACACAACCCAATGAAACCTCTAAGCTGCGTAAGGTTCCTAGGTACCGGCCACTCAACTATAACTCGGACCTTCTCAGGGTCCATACTCACTCCCTTGGCACTGATGATGTGCCCTAGATACAACAACTCCATACCTAGCTCACACTTGGATTCCTTGGCATAGAACGACTCATCAGCCAGGATACCCAAAACTGCATCTAAGTGAGCCAAGTGCTCCTCCCATGATCTGCTATATACCAGAATGTCGTCAAAAAAGACCAATACAAATCTCCGCAGCTGAGAAATGAAGACCTTGTTCATAGTAGCCTGAAAGGTGGCAGGTGCATTGGTTAGACCGAAGGGCATAACCAAGAACTCGAAGTGACCGTAATGACACCTGAAAGTGGTTTTCTCAATATCTTGCTCCCTCATCTGAATCTGGTGGTACCCAAATCTCAAATCAATCTTCGTGAAGAAGATAGCACCGTGTAACTCATCAATCAACCAATCGATGCGTGGTATAGGGTACCTGTTCTTAATTGTCCTCTTGTTGAGCTGTCGGTAGTCTATGCACATCCGAAGTGATCCATCCTTCTTCACCAATACAACCGATGAAGCAAAAGGTGACTTGCTAGGTGTAATGTGCCCCATAGCTAACAACTCATTGATGGTCTTCTCTATCTCATCCTTGAGTCGTTTCGGATGCCTGTAGGGTGTGATCATAACGGGCTTTGCGCCCTCCTCCAACTCAATGATATGCTCAGTGCCTCTGTCTAGAGGTCTACCAGGTGGAATGTCGCTAAACACTTTGGAGTGTTTAGTCCTCAGTATCTGAATGTCTGGGTAGTACTCACCCTTCTGCTGCTCCTGCTGGGCTGGCATCAACATGCACTCTGCTGCCCAGTCAACCATATCATGACAAATAAGTCTCTCCATCCGCCTGAACAAAACCATCCTCAGATTACTGTCTCTAATGGCCATGATGACATGAGGTCTCCCATCCACCTTAAACTTCATCTCCATGTCTCGTAGATTGAGTGTGAACTCACCCAAATTGTGCAACCATGCCATCCTAACACCACATCGGTATCTCCCATATTAACAACATAGAATTCAGTCTTGAATTCATAGTTGTTCAACCGCATCGGAAGATCAGTAATCTTTCTGCCACATTTGAGGGTGTACCCATCAGCCACCTTGACTCGAATACCCTCAAACTCCTCTGTCTGAATACCACGTCTCTTCACCAATCGTGCATCAATAAAATTATGTGTGGCACCCGTATCCAGTAAAGTGGTCACCTTCTGACCTGCTAGGAGCACGCGAAGTCTAAACGACCCATCTCTCTGAAGGCTGGTCAAATGGGCTTCCTGTAGCTTCCTTCCTCCTTCGTTTTCACCCTCATTTTCGGACCTGTCATCATCTGAATGCTCAGAATCGGCTTGCTGGTCTGACAGATCAGATTGCTCTTCGCCCTCATAAAACCATTCCATCTGATTGTTTTTGACCTTAGGACGAAGTGGGCATACATGTTTTTCGTCGTAGGGTGCCTTGCACCAGAAACACAATTTTTTCTTCTGCAAATCGTTCAGTGTTTCTCTGTCAAAGGATGGTGCATTCTGTCTCTTAGGATCCGGTTGATCCCTCCTTTTGTCAAAGGGCCTATTCCTATCAAAAGACCTATTAGGCCTCGTGTAGGGTGTCGAACCTGGAGTGAACTTGCTGCAAGGTGCTGCAAGCTCCATGTTCCGTGCCTTCCTCATGGCCTCCTGAAGGGTAGGAGGATCAAATGCCTTGACCCAACCTCTCATAGGCTCTGTCAAACCCTCAACGAAGAGTATAATGAGTCTCCGTTCTGTAATGCCTGTCACCATGACTGCAACCCTCTGAAACTCACCAATATAAGAATCCAGACTACTTGTCTGTCTAAGCTGAGCTAGCTCCCCGAAGTAGAGTTTCGGATCCTTCTTGTCAAAACGCTCTATGAGCCTGCTGGTGAACTCTTGGTAAGTATTAACTACATGATGGCCAAGTGTGTACATGCCATGATGCCACCAATCATGCGCCAGCCCATCAAGATGCAAAGTAGCGAACTTAATGGCCTCGTCCTCCTGCATAGGTCTCAATGATAGATAGTTGTCCAACTTCTGGACCCAAGACCTTGCTGATGTCTTATCAGAACCGTCAAAGTATGGCAAGGTGATTTTGCTGACTACATACTGCAAATCCCTGTTCACCTGTGGCTGTGGCTGCTGGCGCTGAGGAGCTCTCGGGTCAAATCTGCCTCCTCCTCTAGGTTTATGAACATCCATAAACTCATGAAATGATAATGCCTGTCTGATCTCAGGTGCTAATGATAGATACTCACCGTGAAATCTAGTCACATCTGCTACTGACATGCCATTATGTGGCTGAAACTCCTAATGATGCCCCTGTTGCTCTGCCCCCCGAGTCGGAGGTGGGGTCTCTCTGGGTAAGAATGTAGGCTGTCCAGGCCTACGCTCCTGATAGATCGGTGATGGCTATCGTGGTGCTGAAGCCAAAGGCTGATCCTCTCCTGCAGTCCTGCTCGACTGTCCGATCTGAATATAATGTGGCTGTGATGGAGTATACTGCCTAATAGTGCCCATCAACTGGGACATCATGTCCATCATGTTATCATGCCTGCGTCTAAACTCCTCAGTAATATCACCCTCTGCATGTGCTTTCCCTGAATCCCTATGTGTCTCTGCAGGGATCTCACGGTCTGCCATCAGGGTTGCAACACTGTTCTTGCTGCTGTTGGAGCTAGATCTGTGAATACCCAATACTCCTGACACTGTCTCACCTTCAGGAATAGGGGGACTTGTCCAATCCTCAACTCTGCCTGTCCCTATACCCTTGGTATAATGAATGATGTCTCTACTCATGAAAAAGCAACCAAAAAGCACTCTGTTTTCTGAAAAAGCAACTGAAAAAGCACAGGATGGCAGGAAAACTGTGCTCTGATACCACTGTAAGAGTCCAGGTGACTCTCAATCCCAAACCCTAACCGGAATCACTGATTTTGTTTGTTTTGTAGTTTTTTGTGTTTTGATGGGTTTTTGCATAAAACAGGAAATTGCGATTTTGCACTAGAAAGCTTTAAAAATTCATAAAAAATAAATAAACAATAGCTACGCATCAATAATGACCTCCAGATGATGGCGCATATAACTATTAACTTCCAGAACTCAAATAACAAAAGAAATCGAGTACAGAGAGATTAAACAATATTTTATTGGAATGAACCTGTAGACTTGCAGGCGCTAGGAAACAAGAAGAAATGTACGGCTGTAACAAGAAATGAATCCTCAGGCTCTGAAATCAATACTGGAACTCTGTAAACCCTAGGCGCACCAGATCTCACTGACAGAAGCTGAGAACTGAAGATGTTTCACTTGTAAATGAAAAGTACGGCCTTCCAGCAGTAGTACGGCCTGTACCAGTAGCAGCAATGAATATAGTACGGCCCAATGAATAAGATGCCAGATCTCTGTGAAGACAATCTCTAATAGGTCGCCCCAATTAACTGATGAAGAAACTCTATAGATCCTTCCTGAAATCGATCCAATATGTTCAACTGCAACTTCTGTGTGAAGTCACCACGTAGACAATCTTCAACTGGTATTGCACAGTCTCAGTATGCCAGATTCTGAAGAGGTATCGTTCCTCAAAATCAATCGTCTGCTAAAACCCTAGGTTTTGCAAACTTCAATGCTCAGAGCAAAAAGAAGACAAATTGAATAATCATAACATAAGAGTTTGATTTGTCTTTGGCAGTCAATATATAAGCCTCTTGAGAAATTCGACCAAACCCTTCTTTTTAATAATCATTTAAATAAATGATTTAATTTGCCTGTTTGGACTTAGGAAAAATATTTAATAATAGGCGCCTTCTCCATTAATGAATAAATACTCATTCATTAAATTAATTATGCCACTTTATTATAAAGTATTAAAATACTTTATAATACGCCTTAATTATAATATTTAAATACATTAATAAAGTGACTTTATAATATAAAGTCAATATTAATTATTTAATAAATCATTAAATACTTCGTTATTCTTCCATCTGACCAACAAACTGATGCACTGGGTCGAATCTGAGCAGACCAGCTGAACCAGGTGCCCTGCCCAAAATAGCAGCTTCCACCTGTCCGACTTTCTAAAAATAGCAAGTCTCTAAAAATCCACTATGAAGGATTCTGCGAAGGCCCAACCTGAAACAACTACAAAAATGAAGCTCCTGAATACCGGTAACTGCCTCAATTGATCCTCTACACATATCTGTCAGCCTACGAGGACCAGGATGATAGGCTAACCACATACCCAGCTGTGCTGACTAGGATGGGCACATCACACTATTACCCACTTCCAGTTTTTTGTTCTGTTTCAATCCTTTTTGCAGGTGTTGGTTCAGCTCATAATATACTCCAGTGATTAGCTCTGAAAATGTTAGCAGATGGTAACATAGTGTGATGAGGCAAAGACTCAAAGATTACAAATGTTGTACACAAAGTCAATGACTATGATGATTATAAATGCCATTTCTCACTATTATTAGGGAAATGCATCTCTAGATATCATCTTCAAAGAACAAAATAATGAATATAATGTGTACAAGAGCTAATGCAAGATACTTTTACTTTCAGCATTGGAAGCTAAGTCAATGGGATGGTTCAAAGAACAAAATAATCAATACAATGTGTACAAGAGCTAATGCAAGATTGTTTTGGTTTCAGCATTGGTAGTTAAGTCAATGGGATGGTTCAATAGGGTGATGTAGAATTGATGCTTCAAATGCGATGCCATACATAGATGCTTACCAAATCATAGAGTGGGAAGTTTTACTGGATTGTTCTTTAATAGTAGAGAGCGTATGATGTTCAAGTGCCATGCTGTAATGTTCCCAATTTTCAAGTAGTCACCATAGAGCTTAATTTAATTAATTAAATATTAATGTCCTGAAATAATATTTTGAACATTTATATTTAATTAATTAATTTATTATTAAAGTGACTATTAAATGGATGGAGAAAATATTAAAACAAGTTACTTTAGTGGAGCAAAATATTTAATATTAAAAATTAAAAAGTGGTGGAGTATAAAAGGTGGTGAAAAGGAATTCAATGAGGTCATTTTGAAACATTGTTATCGAGAGTATTCTGGAGAGCATTGGCTTTTCGGGAGCTTGAGGACGAAAACCCTTGAGTTGGTGGATTGGACAAAGACCCAACTCAATCAAAAGGTGGATTCATTCAGGATTCACAATTAGGATTCAATGAACAATTGATCGATTATAGGAAATTTGAGAAGTCTTCTACGAAGACAAATTTCAGATATGAGGGTTTTGATGAGGAATTGATAGTTAGAAGAGTTTCAAAGTTTATACCAAGATCAGTAGTGAAAGGTGGACTACATGATGGGAGTAAGTTGTTTCAAGTTTGATAATGTAATGTAGCATTTTTGATGGTGAGAATAATTTTATTTAATTCTCAAAAGTTAAAATATCAAAAAGAGAATTAAATAATTATTTAATATTATTACCTAAAAATAATTAAAAGGTAATAATGAAATAATTGATAAAGTGACTTTAGGAAATCAATATTAATTAAAGTCACTTAATAAATGTGATAACTGCACAAACCATCAATCAAGATTATAAAATGAATTTTGGGTTTGAGGAAAGAGGTGGATGATTATTTTTCTCTTCAGAATTAATTTGAGAATTTCTCAAATTTACTTTTCGGGATGGATGCTTGGGAAATTCATTTTCAGTAGTGAAACCATCTGCCCTAGATGGACTTGGAAGAATCAATCAGATTCTTTAGTTGGAATATAGTGGAGTTTACTTTTCATTCAATAATTTTCTGTTTGATTGAATTGTAAATTTTCTTAGAGATCAATGCAGTTGAATGCTTAGAATGATTCAATGTTGACAATTGATTTTCCCTATTCAGTGAATGATGACTTTGAGATGTTACGTATTATGATGTTCCAAATATTCAGTATTCTCCTTGTTGTTCGAATACTTGAAGATATTTGGTGAAGGCAATTCCATTATATTTGAGCAGCTGATTTAATTAATGGAAAATAAGGCAATATCATTAAATACCCAGCATGACACCTATTAGTTATCAACTTGACATTTCATAGTCACATGTTTATATTTGCCGCCTAAACATTGAAGCCATCACCTTCATTTTGTCTTATATACTGATGATTAGGGGTTCGCATAGTATATTATTGTGTTGCATTCGTTATGCATATTAATCGCAGGTGAAGTGTTGTGGCAAAAATTTGAAAAATTGTAAGGGGGTTATTTCTTTAGAGCATACCATGAGGGTAACAACAATACATAAATGTATATACAATCTCTCCCCATTTATATTAAGAAATCATAAATACATATAAGAACTCAATAAGCATCATTATTGCCTAATTGAATATAAAACATATACATGTATATATTTGTATATACACATATATATAATTATTATTAATTATTTATAAGGTTAGAATTCTCACCCTTGCATAAGCATCTATATTTATATATATTCACTTCTATATATATGTATGTATTAACACTCATATTATATTTATTTACAATAACTATGAAAATTATCAGCAAAATCCTTAAATATATTCAATACTATATTATGACATACCACAGTCTGCATAAATCCGCTGATACCTGCAGTAAATGATTTGCTCATTCCTTAATTCAGAATATATTCCTATATTCTTTCTTTTACTCCTTTCTCCATTCATCCATTTAATATTAGAAGATATTCCTTTTGTAAAGGGTCTGATGCCTTTTTTGACTTGCATCGACCTCCTCTTATGGCTGATATTTAGACGTGCATTTTCCTTCATACGTTGCTTCCTTTGACCATTCTAATTGCACCACTTCATAAGGTATTTAATTAATTGCTGCATTCAAAGTTTAGGATTTGTTGACTAATGTTATGGTTGGGAATTGCTGCCAATGTTTTTTCAAAGAGGCACGCAACCTTAGGTTATTATTTGTTATCTCCTAGTTAAAATAATTCTGCCCAATGCTGATTAGTATTTGCTACTTCCATGAATTCTATGCATTGCCAAATTCGATTGGGATCAATGCAAGCAGTATTCCTAATATTTGTATTAGAAATAAATATTTCTATGGGATATAGATATTTAATATTTATTCATAAATATTATTGGTATTTATTCATTTATTTTTGTGAACATTTTATTATTATAATAATTTATAATTAGCAATATTAATTAGTTCAGTTTTGTATTATTATAATAATGGTTTTATAATTATAATATTATTATGATACTTATAATTAGTAGTTATGATAATTATAATTATAATATTATCTAGGATAACTATAATTATAATAGTAATATTCAGATTGCAATTACTTATATTTTTATTGGATTTTGTTATTCGTATTTTAATATGTCATATTTGGTGTTACAATTTCAGGGACATGACAATATAACCGTTCCATTTGTCTAAATCGAACTCCTACAATTTTGTCTCCAACGGAGACCCACGAAATTGCAAAACTCCAATCGTAAGCAAATGCATTCCCAAATGCTTTTTGTGTAGCCTCCAAAAAAAATGGGACATTACACTCTCTAAAATATCTGTGAATAACACTGAAAGTCAGGAAATCAGCCACATATTCCTCTACTGAACCCCACTATTTGAGCTGAGTCAACTCCTTGAAGTGCAACTCTGGATCTTTCCTGTCAAATCTCTCTATCAAACTCTCCATGAACTCAACATAGGAATCAATTTGGCCATAGCCCAAGGTAATCATGCCATGGTGCCACCACTCGTGAGTGCTACTGTCCAAGTGTATAGCTGGATACTTGATAGTCTCATCCTCTTGCATTGGGTTGAGCTGGAAGTATGTATCCAATTTTTGAACCCATGCCCTAGCTGTGGTCTTCCTAGAACCATCAAAGTATGGATGGATAGCTTACCTAGCTTCCCCTGCAACTATTGATGGTGTTGTCTACCACCCTTATGCAGTCTATGTTTCATTTTGAGGTCCATGTAGTCATGAAAAGATCTCATCCTGAAACCCCAACCCTGAATCACTCTGATCCTATAAAATCTGATCTTGAAGCTCCTACTAGGTAGGCTCTTCTTCTACACGAGGATTAACTCTCAGTGGAAAGTTTGGCATTACGGGCCTAGAATTGATTGTTCTGGTTTTGCCTAATTGATTTGTTCCTCTATCATTCATTGAACCTTCACCATTACCATTATTCCTATCGTGCCCTCTATTACCCCCATTGTGACCCCCATTGTTCCCACCATTGTTTCCAGCGTTGTGCCCCTGATTGTTACTGTTTTTCCCAAGCATTTGTTGGTTCATTATAGCCATCATCATTCAGTCAAAGGTCATAACACTGTTTTTCCCAAAAACCCCTTCAAGATGGCAGGATTCACTACTTTGATACCACTGGAAGATGCACCCTCAATCTGCTGTTGTTTTTTTTTTTCCTGATGTTTTTTGTAATGTTTTTTGAAATAGTTTGTAATGTTTTGAAAAGGTAAATAAAGTGCAGAAAATATAATAACTCGCAGCAACTTAAACTCAAAAAATTGACAAATTTCGGAATTATAATGAACAAAAATTTCCAGATTTGAATTACAATTAGAATATTGGTTTTTTCTCAATTACAACAACCCAGATCATATAATGTCACAACATATCTAAATCCAACATACTCAAAAAAAGTTAGCAGCTTTGACAAAGTGTTGTAGTTGCAACCAGCTGATTAGGACCTCCAAAAATGGCTAGAAACCACCTCCAAACTTGCTGTCACACCTCCCACTAACATTGTTTGAGTGTTTCCCAACTTATGGTGCCCCAAACTGACCAATATGCAGCCCAAAAAACCCTACGCTAGGGTTTCTCTCCCACACACATACCTATGCAGTTGTACAGCCTAGCTGGAAGTGTATGACCAGCAAAGGAAAGGAATATCTGAGATGAAAGTAATGGTCTTCAATCTTCTGTTCACCTTTTGCAATTTTGTCACTGAAACTAGACCTGTAACTATAGAAAATCTTCAACAATATGGCTCAGCTGTGATTCCTGTGTGAAATCACGAAGATAATCTCCCAAATTGGGTCTTTCACCAACATAGGAAATGTCACCTGCAAGGGGTTTCATCCTCACAAACCCTTCTGAAGAACAACTCCTCTACCAATAGAAGTGTTCACATATCAAAATCCACATAATGAATGAGCTTCTCAAAAATTTGCTTTTATATCATGCCCAAAACCCCACACCCCTTACTTTCTTTTCACATTTAAAATATTCTACTTTATTTTTAATTCCTCCAAAGTGGAGCCCAAACATATAAAGAGACCATACTTTTAAATTAAATATTTCACTTTATCCTTGGCACCCACAATAGTCCTTTAATTAAAATAATGATAAAGTTAAAACTTTAACTTTATTTATTTATAACTTATCATTGTTTAATTTAAATTCACTGGACTATATCTAATGCCCCAATGACACTGAAAATAATATCCACCAACAATACTAAAAATAGCAAGATAGACAAATGGCTCTGTCAGTGCTTGAGACTAACTTACTAGAAATAGTAAGTATGAGAGAAATCACCATAAAAAAACACTCCAGAAAAGGGTGTTACACAACTCCCAACCATAACATGCTAGATAAACTGTCACAAAGTTCCCTAACCATAACCCCATTAGCCTACGGGAACTACTGAGTCGTCTAACTCTGCCAGACTACTGACTAGGTTAGGAAGGGGACATTACATAGACAAGGAGAAGGTCATCGCTCAAAAAGATAGACATCAAAGACAAAGACACACAAATGGATGAAAAGGACAAGCAAATTGAGGAATTGAAACTAGCAAATGAAAAGGCTAAATCTCAACTCCTAGAAGCCATTTGAATGGTCAAACTTTCAAAGGAAAGAGAACTCTTGGTAGCTCATCAATTGAAGCAACAGACTCTTGGTAGCTCATCAATTCAAGCAACACACATAGTAGGTCTACAAACTGCATCAGTTTGCATGTACACACAACTCCATCTTTCCTATCTCAGCAACCAAGGACATCTTCTCACCTAGCCCCTTAGTCATGTTTAGTCTACTTTCTTCTATCTAGAAGGCGACTTTTCTTTTATGATGGATGATGTAGATAGTTAAAATACATATTAGTTTGCTTTTGCTATGTTGTATGATCAATGAGTTTACTTATGACTCATTGATTGGTTTGAGTAGTTTTGGGAAATTCCTTAGCAACTATCAGGAGGTTTAAATACGTCTTCATAGTCAAGACAAGGGATCACATTTTGCAAGAAGTTCCTAATCCCAATTTTGTATGAAGAGCATTGATAAATAACATAATTATTACACTCTTATGTTCATTATGTTCTTATTTAATTAAATTCTACATGTATAATTCTGTTTACTTTACTCCACTGATTGCCTAACCGTAGAGGAAGTAAACAGAAATCATGTGATTGAAACTTTTAGTCTCATTCTAAATGTGGCTTGGGCAATCATGTGATTATCATTAAACCATAGTTACCAGATTCAAAAATTTGTAATGTCCCCTTTTCCAGCTTGACATTTTCAGTGACCGTTAGCCTTTCGTTGGGAACCCGGAGGCTGGTCGGAAGTTAAAATTAGGGTTTCCTAATTTTGAGGAGGTCATTGCTCGGAGATGAAGATTTTAATGGCGGATTCCTTCTGGGTTTTCAGAGGACTTCGCAGTGGTATGCTCGTCTCAGCATTCAGAGTACTTTTTGGAATTTACTATTTTTAGTAAATTCTATTTTTGGCAGCTTTTCAGTGAGCTCAGGTTGGTTGACTTCCGGTTCCAATTTGATCAGTTGACTTCATCAGTATTTGCTTCAGGGCCTTTGCGAAAGGATAAGTTAAGTCATTAAATTAAAAAGTCACGTTTTAATTATTATAATTAAACGTTGACCCTTGGCTTAGACTTAATGACTTTATGTTGTGTTTAAAAGGTGGGTCCTTGAGGGTGGCGCCCTCATTGAGAAATAATTTAATATTTACCTAAGTCAGGACAAAGGTTTGAGGGGCGCTTATTCCAAAAGATGATATTTAATTAAAATATCAATTCTTAATGCCTTGAAGAGAAAGTACGCCTTCTTGAGAAGATGAAGGTTTTGACCTAAAAGTTGTTTCTAGGGTTTCGTGAAGTCAAGCAGAAATTATAAAAAGGGAGTCTTGTGCATCATTTTGGTCATCTTGGAAAATACACCGTTATGCTGCCGGATTGAATCTGGATCACTTCGAGGGATGAAGACCTCCTAACCATTGGGCATCTCTTCTCGTTTGTAAGACAACGACTAGTGATGATTCTTAGTTTAGTTGTGATCTTTCATTATTGTGAGTTGTAATCTGCATATTGCATATTAGATTTCTGTTTTGCATATTAGCCTTGTCATAGAATTGCTCGTTTGCTACAGCAGATTTGCATTTTTACTTGTAACTCAAAAAAGACCAAAAATTAGATTGTGGGTATTGTTCCATTCTATTCTCCTAGGCTAGGCGCCATTGTTTGTAAGTCTGCAGATTTTTTGAAGGAGTATCTGAATTTTAGAGCAAGGTCGACCCTATCAGCTGGGCCGTACCATTCACAGAATCTTGGGATTTGTGCATTTATTATATGTGGCTTTTCAAGTCTGTCTTGTGCTTCTAGTTTGAGCGCCTCCTTGTTAAGGATGTTTTGTTTTCAGTATCTAGTCATTTGGATCCGTTTCTAGGGAGATCTGATCTATCTTATAAATCTGTGTTGCTGTTTTATGAAGAAAAATACAGTACTGTTATAACAGCATATAGGGATCTGCACTTTCGTTCTTGGATGGGCGTTGGGAACTCTTAACGTCTTCGCGGAGACATCATTGAAGATTGCACAAGTTGAAAGAGGTTGGATCTATTTCTATTCATACAAGTTTAAGCTTTATTCTTGGCAATCCTTGAATGCTTCAATATTATTGCAATATTCTCAAAGGCTGATTTGTAACTGGTAGCAAGTAGTCATCTTTCAAATTGTATGCTGGCAGTAGTACTGTCGGTCCTTAGATTCTTGCTCAGTCAGATTGTAATGTTCTCTCTTTCAGCATTTTGATATTGTATGTAATCCATCTCCGCCCTATGGTCGCTACTATCCCATTCTGGGTTAGAAAGCACATCCTGGGTGTTGAGAGTCTTTAGCTTTCAGCATTTTCTTTCAAGCAGTAGTTCTGTATTTACTCCGTCATATGGTCGCCCCTCACTCCGCATCGGATTGGGTAGCACATACTTGACGTTGAGTTCCTTTCTGCAAATAGATTAGAAGACCCTCTGACCAATGCTCACCCTCAGCGGTGCCATTCTGGTTAGGGTTGCTTTCTTGCACGTTTCGGTTTATCTATCTAACCTTAACGGGTGCATGCTTGTAATTTGTAATCTGAATCATTGAAAAACAAAAAAAAATTTGGCTCGGTATATTTCAGTGGTATCAGAGCCACGTATCCTGCCATCCTGTGAAATCAGCTTTCTATGAGTGACAGAGAACAGAGGTATTTGGCAAGAGTATACAAGAGAGGTACAGTTCAGACACAGTTGCATCAAGCCCCAGAAGGTCACACAGCTTCCGAGGTTCTGAGGGCTAATTGGGAGCCTTCACAAGAAACAGAAATGGGGGATAATGAAAGAAGTTCTGGCAACAGAGGTGACAGTGGGAAGGGTATAGACAATTCAGCCAATTTGGGTCAAGGACTCGATAAGAAGATGGATGCCATGATGGATATGTTTTCTCTCCTGTTGGGGAAATTGGGTCCCAATATTCCACAACACAATTCAGGGCATCCCGGGGAGCACAGTGCTTCCAACCCGCACAATGGTCATGTTGCCCAACCTGCAGTGAGCAACACTTACATTTCTGCTAGACCATTCAAACCCACGTTTCTGACACCAGCAATCCCACAGCCTGATCCTGAAGAAAATGTTTCATCCTTGGAGAGGGTGAGGATAGGCCGAACAGAGTATGACACTCTTCCTGATGAAGTAAAAATTGACATGTCCTTCAATGATTACATGGAGTATAGAAGGAAGGATAGAGGCCAAGGGAGAAACTATGATCAAAGAAGAACCCCAGCACAAGGAGATTGGAATCAAGCTCTCAACAAGGTTACGCTTGCCCATTTTGATGGAAGCGATAATAATTCTGCTCGAGCCTGGTTACAAAAACTAGACAACTATTTGGCACTTAGGCCAATGGCTGAAGAAGAAGCGATTAGATTCGCTACGCTACACCTAGATGGGGTGGCGCATGAATGGTGGTACCATGGCCTAGTCACCTTAGGTCATGGGTCTATCACTAGCTACGATGAGTTCACCAATAGACTCATTGAGAGGTTCGAGAAGAAGGACCCAGAAGTGCATTTTAGGGAATTGGCACAGTTGAGACAATATGGCACTGTGGATGCCTACATAGCTGAGTTTCAAAGACTTTCAGTTATGGTCACTGGAATCACAGAGAGAAGATTAGTAATCCTATTCACTGAAGGATTGATGGAGCCAATCAAGGGTTGGATCAAAGCTTTTGATCCACCGTCCCTACAAGAAGCAATGAAAAAAGCTAGAAACATGGAGTGGGCTGCTCCCAAAGCAAAGTTCCATTCTAAACCAGCTTTTCACAAAGGGGACAGAGGGAAAAAGTTTCATCAGAAGCCTCACCATAAGGAGTTTAAACCTCAGAAACCTCCGGGCTCAAGATTGGATCCAGAGACTATCAATGAACTCCGTAGGAAAGGGTTATGTTTCCGTTGTTGGGAAAAGTGGTCACAAGATCATGTGTGCCCAAAGGGGGCTAAAATTCATCAAATTGAGTTCTATACAGCTGATGAAAGCAATTCTGATTTTTCTGATCAGCAAGCTGATTTTGAGGACAGCGATGAAGAAAATACCCCAGAAGAGTCTGAAGGTGAAAAAGAAAGTGGTGGTACATTAGCTCAACTTTCGAGCTTCCAAAAGAATGAGTCCTTTAAAGTTCGGGGAATGATCAAAGGGCAACGTATCGTTGCTTTAATTGACACTGGTGCAACACATAACTTCATAGATGAAGTTGTGGTGGCAAAGAAAGGATTGCAAACAGAAGACTTTGAAGGGTTCAGAGTTATGGTTGCGGATGGGTTTCACATCTCATGCACCAAGAGGATTCCGAACATGTCAATGCAATTGGGCAATTACGAAGTCAAGGATGACTTCTATGTGGTCAATATTGGAGATACGGATGCTGTCCTTGGCATTCAATGGCTGCGATCTCTTGGAGAGATCTCTCTAAATCTGCAAACTATGGAGTTGAAGTTTCAATCTGATGGAAAGAAGGTGGTGTTGAGAGGAATGTCAAATGGTGGCCCTCGGATTGTATCATTCAAGAGGATGGCGAAGTTGATACGTCATGATCAAGTGGAATGGGCTGCTGAGTGCATGATTCTTCCAGCGAGTCTAGCTGAAACTAAAGTAGAGCATCCTCCTGATATCCAATCTTTACTCACCAAAAAGAGTAAAGTGTTTGCTGATTTACCTCCTGGACCTCCTCCTGATCGAGGTTCAGAACACATCATAGAGCTCAAGGAAGGAGCTAAACCGGTGATCACAACTCCATACCGGTATCCGAAGAGGCAAAAGGATGAGATCGAGAAGAATATCCGGGAACTTTTGGAGATGGGTTTCATACGCCCAAGCAAGAGCCCCTTTGCTTCTGCAGTGGTTCTTGTAAAGAAGAAGGATGGTACCATGCGCATGTGCGTGGACTATCGTGCTTTGAACCAAAGCACTATCAAGAATAGATACCCCATTCCCAGAATAGATGAGCTCATTGATGAGCTACATGGGGCTAAGTTCTTCTCAAAGATTGATCTAAGATCGGGTTACCATCAGATAAGGATGAGGGGATCAGATGTGGAAAAGACAGCTTTCAGGTGTCACTATGGCCACTTCGAATTCTTAGTCATGCCTTTTGGTTTGACTAATGCACCGGCCACCTTTCAGTCTTGCATGAACCGTGTGTTTCAGAATCACTTAAGACGGTTTGTATTGATTTTTTTTGATGATATTCTGATTTACAGCAAGACTTGGGGAGATCATCTCAAGCACTTGGAGGAAGTGCTTAGTATTATGGAGTCTGAGAGTCTGTTTGCTAAAGCTTCCAAATGTGAATTTGGAATGGAGGAATTATTATACCTTGGCCACATAATCAGTGCTGAGGGAGTAAAGGTGGATCCGGAGAAGATCAAAGCAGTGGTTGATTGGCCACCACCAGAAAGTTTGACTCAGTTGAAAGGCTTTTTGGGCCTTTGTGGTTTCTATCGGAGGTTTGTTAAGGGGTATTCTCAGAATGCGGCTCCCCTTACTGATCTCACCAAAAAGGGAGCCTTTGTTTGGTCAGAAAAGGCTCAAGTTGTTTTTGACAAATTTAAGAAGATCATGAGCTCGTGCCCAGTTTTGGCTATCCCTGATTTCTCTAAGCCATTCGAGCTGCAGTGTGATGCATCGGGTGAAGGAGTTGGTGCTGTCCTGATGCAAGACAAACACCCTATTGTGTTTGAAAGCCGAAAATTAAGGGGTGTGGAAAGGTCATATTCAATTTATGACAAAGAAATGCTTGCCATTATGCATGCATTAGCCAAGTTCCGACAGTACTTGGTGGGGAATAAGTTCGTGGTTAAAACAGACCACAATAGCCTCAAGCATTTTATGCACCAGAAGGATTTAAATGAGAGGCAACAGAAATGGGTGAGTAAGCTTCAAGCTTACGACTTTGACATTGAATATGTCAAAGGGAAAAATAATGTCGTGGCCGATGCTCTATCCAGAAGGCCTCATCTTAGCTCATTGTGTGAGCTTACTGCAGATTGGAGAGACATGTTGCTTGCTGATTATGCAAAAAATCAGTTTGCAACCAGCATTCTGGAAGGTACTTTCCATGATGAAAAGTACCAGGTGGTTGAGGGTTTGATTCAGTATAAGGGAAGAATCTTTCTGGTGGCTGATTCTAAGCTCAAGAAGAAGATTCTTTGAATTTTCATGACATTCCAGTTGCTGGTCACCAAGGGTTTTTCAAGACCTATAGGCAGATCCGAGAAAGGTTTTCTTGGAAAGGTTTGAAGAGGGAGGTTCAACGTTACATTCAGGAATGTCCTGTTTGTCAAGCAAATAAAAATGAGCACACATTGCCAGCCGGTTGCTGCAACCACTTCCAATTCCCAATCAAAAATGGGAGAGCATTTCAATGGATTTCATCACTGGGTTGCCCAAGGCTCAAGGGAAGGATTGCATTTACGTGGTAGTTGACAGATTAACCAAGTTTGCTCATTTCTTTGCCATTACCAGCACTTTTTCTGCAGCCCAAGTTGCAGATTTGTTTTTTCGAGAAGTGTTTAGGCTTCATGGGTTGCCAAAGAATATTGTAAGTGATAGGGACAGCAAGTTCCTAAGTACCTTTTGGCAGGAAGTTTTCAGAATGAGTGGTACTGTGCTCACTCCAAGCACGAGTTATCACCCTCAAACTGATGGGCAAACAGAAGTGGTGAACAAGTGGTTGGAAGGCTACTTGAGAAATTATGTGTCCGAACAGCAGAAAGCTTGGGTTAAGTGGCTGCATATAGGCGAGTACTGCTACAACTCTACCTTCCATATGTCAATCAAAATGTCTCCTTTCTTGGCACTTTATGGATATGAAGCACCCAGCTTTGCAGATTTGGTGTTTGGTGACAGCAAAGCACCATTAGCCAAGGATTTGTTGCAGCATAGTCAGGACATAATGAGATCCTTGAAGGATAATTTGCAGATTGCACAAAATCAGCAGAAGTTGTATGCTGATCAGAAGCGTGTTGAGCGTTCTTTTGAGGTTGGGGATATGGTCTATCTCCGTTTACAACCTTACAGACAGTCAACTCTCAAGAAGAGTGGAGCTGAGAAGCTCAAACCTCGCTTCTATGGGCCATTTAGGGTCATCAGAAAGGTTGGGGCTGTAGCTTATGAATTAGAGCTACCTTCAGATAGCAGAGTGCATAACGTCTTCCACGTGTCTCGCCTCAAGAAGGCACTTGGACACAATGTGGTTGCTTCTTCACAGTTGCCACCATTGGACGAAGAAGGACAGTTGGTTCTTGTTCCCGAGGAGATACTCGATGTCAGAGAACGTTCATTGAGGAATAGAACTATCAGAGAATGTTTGGTGAAGTGGAAGAACCTGCCTATGGAGGATGCAACGTGGGAAAGTGATGAGATATTACAACACCCTAGTTTGCAATTGCTTGAGGACAAGCAATCTTGGGAACGGCGGACTGTAATGTCCCCTTTTCCAGCTTGACATTTTCAGTGACCGTTAGCCTTTCGTTGGGAACCCGGAGGCTGGTCGGAAGTTAAAATTAGGGTTTCCTAATTTTGAGGAGGTCATTGCTCGGAGATGAAGATTTTAATGGCGGATTCCTTCTGGGTTTTCAGAGGACTTCGCAGTGGTATGCTCGTCTCAGCATTCAGAGTACTTTTTGGAATTTACTATTTTTAGTAAATTCTATTTTTGGCAGCTTTTCAGTGAGCTCAGGTTGGTTGACTTCCGGTTCCAGTTTGATCAGTTGACTTCATCAGTATTTGCTTCAGGGCCTTTGCGAAAGGATAAGTTAAGTCATTAAATTAAAAAGTCACGTTTTAATTATTATAATTAAACGTTGACCCTTGGCTTAGACTTAATGACTTTATGTTGTGTTTAAAAGGTGGGTCCTTGAGGGTGGCGCCCTCATTGAGAAATAATTTAATATTTACCTAAGTCAGGACAAAGGTTTGAGGGGCGCTTATTCCAAAAGATGATATTTAATTAAAATATCAATTCTTAATGCCTTGAAGAGAAAGTACGCCTTCTTGAGAAGATGAAGGTTTTGACCTAAAAGTTGTTTCTAGGGTTTCGTGAAGTCAAGCAGAAATTATAAAAAGGGAGTCTTGTGCATCATTTTGGTCATCTTGGAAAATACACCGTTATGCTGCCGGATTGAATCTGGATCACTTCGAGGGATGAAGACCTCCTAACCATTGGGCATCTCTTCTCGTTTGTAAGACAACGACTAGTGATGATTCTTAGTTTAGTTGTGATCTTTCATTATTGTGAGTTGTAATCTGCATATTGCATATTAGATTTCTGTTTTGCATATTAGCCTTGTCATAGAATTGCTCGTTTGCTACAGCAGATTTGCATTTTTACTTGTAACTCAAAAAAGACCAAAAATTAGATTGTGGGTATTGTTCCATTCTATTCTCCTAGGCTAGGCGCCATTGTTTGTAAGTCTGCAGATTTTTTGAAGGAGTATCTGAATTTTAGAGCAAGGTCGACCCTATCAGCTGGGCTGTACCATTCACAGAATCTTGGGATTTGTGCATTTATTATATGTGGCTTTTCAAGTCTGTCTTGTGCTTCTAGTTTGAGCGCCTCCTTGTTAAGGATGTTTTGTTTTCAGTATCTAGTCATTTGGATCCGTTTCTAGGGAGATCTGATCTATCTTATAAATTTGTGTTGCTGTTTTATGAAGAAAAATACAGTATTGTTATAACAGCATATAGGGATCTGCACTTTCGTTCTTGGATGGGCGTTGGGAACTCTTAACGTCTTCGCGGAGACATCATTGAAGATTGCACAAGTTGAAAGAGGTTGGATCTATTTCTATTCATACAAGTTTAAGCTTTATTCTTGGCAATCCTTGAATGCTTCAATATTATTGCAATATTCTCAAAGGCTGATTTGTAACTGGTAGCAAGTAGTCATCTTTCAAATTGTATGCTGGCAGTAGTACTGTCGGTCCTTAGATTCTTGCTCAGTCAGATTGTAATGTTCTCTCTTTCAGCATTTTGATATTGTATGTAATCCATCTCCGCCCTATGGTCGCTACTATCCCATTCTGGGTTAGAAAGCACATCCTGGGTGTTGAGAGTCTTTAGCTTTCAGCATTTTCTTTCAAGCAGTAGTTCTGTATTTACTCCGTCATATGGTCGCCCCTCACTCCGCATCGGATTGGGTAGCACATACTTGACGTTGAGTTCCTTTCTGCAAATAGATTAGAAGACCCTCTGACCAATGCTCACCCTCAGCGGTGCCATTCTGGTTAGGGTTGCTTTCTTGCACGTTTCGGTTTATCTATCTAACCTTAACGGGTGCATCCTTGTAATTTGTAATCTGAATCATTGAAAAAACAAAAAAAAATTTGGCTCGGTATATTTCAAAATTCAATCCATTTGAGAGGTCAACTACCAGTAAAACTTCTATAGGAATTGAAAAATCCAGACTGAATCAGACATATCTGACCAGTCCAAAAAATTCAGATCCAACCAGATTTGGTGCAGATATGGCCAGCTTTGCTAACAGTGGATTAAACGCTTTACAAAGAATAGTTAAGAGGTATTAGGAAGGGATCCCCTTAGAGTATGACATGAGTAGAGATGTGAATACTACACATTTCTCAGTATTGAGTTTAGTAGAGAATGAACATATGAAGATATAACTGTGGATCCATTTAATAAAATCAAGGGAGAATCCAAATGCCTATAGAAATTCCAAATGAAAGTCTGTCATTACATTTATGGAAAACCTAGGACATGTTAAATTGTATGACTCCAATATTTGGAGAACTCAAGTGAGAAGCAGCTCCTGGACAGAAATAATGTAGTACATAATTTATCTTCTTTCAAAGGGCAGACTATGCTAGAGAAATGAGAGAAGATACCACTTTCTGAAGTCTTTTTGTAATGATTTTTGATATATTCTTATATATTATATTGTAAAGTGAAATACGTCTGAAGTCATCAAAGCTTGAGGGATTAACATATTTTGGAATGAGCAACAACAAAGTGGCATTCAGCTTGTGCACAGCGTATGGTTCTATCATAGACACTTCAATCACTCATAAGAGGTCCTCAATAATATTAGTTGAAGTTCAATTTCACAGAGAAGACATAATTTGAACAATCAAATAAGGATAATTGCTCTATATAACCTTGAGATGCATAGAAAATACATGGTGGTTTTATTGAAGAAAAGAAAAGATTTACTGACTTTGCCATTTCGCTTGATGAAAGTTCAAGGGCAAGAAGAGTTGCTAATGCACCACCTAAACTGTGTCCAGTCACATAAACATGCCACATGGATGCCTTGTCCTTGTCCCCATCACTGCAATCATAAGTGCAGATTAATCTAACAATACATAAAAATACAACAAAGCATAAGCTGACATGGATGTAACCATTGCCATATTCATTTTCATAGTTTAGCATTGCAATAAAATACAAGATGCATGATGTGATAAACAGTCATGGTACTTTAGGAACACCATGATCTGTAATCTTCATAGAAATTCCATTGCAAAGTCATCAGCAAGGATTTACTTTGTATGTTGTTCCCAAGTTCTATGCTGTCAAAACAACTCTCAAAATTCTCAAACTTGATGCTTAAACACAGCCCCTTTGGCTTCCATCTACATTGTATATTTCCTTATGCAATACTACACATGTTACATAAATTAGACATTATGTTTCAAGCCACAACTATGCTACTGCAAATCATGTGATTGTTCTTATAATTCCACCAAAAAAGTAGTGCCCAAGAATTTGGTGTTTTTAACTTCATAAAAGATTGGATTCAGTTATTCAACTCCTAATTATTTTAGTGACAAGTGATATGTTTGTGCTTACACATTCAAATTTTTTTCAGTTATGTTGGCGTAACAACTAACACCTTTGGAGTGCAAGTTGGTACGGACAGCTATGCACACTATGCAATGAGTGCTCTTCAAATTAGGAGGGGAAGCTCCCTCATTGTGCTTGACAAAAGTGCTTGAAAAGGGAAATAAACTAAACTATATCCTGTCTTTTTGTCTTAGCTGTAAGAGGTACAAGGCTTTCACGAAAACTCTATACGTTGCAGCTAAGTATTTTCTGGTTTCGCAAGACTTAACTACAACACACAAAACTAAGTAACTTAACTATCCGATCCCCTCAAGAATTCAGAGCATGAGGAAATGGAGCGGAGATGATTATTTGATGATAAGTTGGGTACAAACTCACAACATGAAGGCAAGGTGGCACAACTATCTGCTCGTCTGAATAGGCTTATTGGAAACAACAACACACGATAAACCGAGTACAGATTCTCAACTTGAAGGCAAGCTGGCACAACTATCAGCTCAATTTGAATAAGTTTATTATTCACACACATCACATGATAACCAAGTACAAATTCTCAACTTGAAGGCAAGGTGGCACAACTATCAGCTCAATCTGAATGAGTTTATTGAACACAAAACATGAAGGATAGCCAACTAGGACAATAAATTGCATAGGCGAGACACGCATACAATCTACGATCAAACTAGCCACTATATCTAACTAAAGAAAGAATTCACCATCATAATTGCATGAAACCCAAGTGGCATAACAATTCATCATAATAGTAAATACTCATGAACAGATACAAAACGAGCAATATTACAGGCAAGGTAGGCACAACATATATTTCTCTCTCGTGCAAAAGTTCGTGAACAGATACAAAATAGCAATACTACAGGCAAGGTGTGCACAACATGTATGCTATCACGGAAAAGTTATGTACAAATGAGCAAAAGCTCTTATTTATAGACATCAAAAGGTGCAAGGAACACTAAAATCACCTTGAGTTAACTATAGTCTTGCAATGCATGCAAGATTATTGCTAAATCCTAATAAAGCAAACTATACAGTTAACTGGAAAGCTACCATCAATTAACCGAAAACCCTAATCTATGTGGACAATGTGCAAGCATGCACGTCCTATTGAAAGCAAGTTAACTGGAACACTACCATCAGTTAACGTAAACCCTAAATACAACTCCAAGTGAATAAAGCTGATCCCAGAATAGATATGCATGAGATGAGACAGCGAGTTAACTTGAAAAGATAACACCAAGTTTAACTCCTGTGTATAATGTCTATCCTAAGAGGTGGGAACTAAAGTCTACTGATCGTGATTTTGAGCAACCAATCCCTCAACGAGATTGTTAACTACATCACTGTCTGGAGCTCTGATACTCTGCCGAAGAATGCTATGCCTATGTAGCATGTCCTCACCAGCTGTGATCTGGGACTGAAGTTCACCTCTGCTCCTGGCTGCTTCATCGAACAATGCCGACATGATTGTAAGCTGAATAATCTTAGAGCCAACGGTCTCCCCACAAAAAATATTATGAATGAGTGCATGGAGCTCTGACTGTACATCAGTAAGCTCAACATATGTACCACCCTCAATCTGATATCGGCACGGTAAGCGAGATACTAAAGTCCTCACAAACCGGAGTGCACTAGTAACGTGCTCTCTACTCTCAGCCAACTTTGATGCCATAGCCTCCTCTATCTTTTCCTTGAAAACCAACTGTGTTTTCCAAGAGTAGATAGCCTCTTTATCCTCTGCATCTGTGACTGATTCATATGCCATACTCAGGTGAGCAATCATAATCTCATTCCGAGGTCTACTAATCGCCATGTCTCGCTCCTCATCTTGGAGACGTAGATGGAGCTCTTGTGCATTGTACCGCAACTGATATAGCTAATATCTCACAACCTCAAAATGCACAAACTTCGAAGCAGCCACACTGTCCAAAGCTGAAATGGTAGAAACCCTGGTTTCTCATGTTTCCCAAGCAAAAGCTCACAAAAAATCACAAGTGTGGAATGCCTTCTTTGCTTTTTTCAGAAAGCTTTTATACTTTTCTCATCGGGCACAATTTTCCATGAAGTATACACTTTGAAATATATTATTTTAATTTGCTTTTGTCATGCTTTTCACCTTTTCATTGAATGAGGTGCCCAACATAATCATTTATGACTTTAGTTTATAATATGTTGACTTTTATAAAGTCTCATAATGAGGGCGCCAAAACCAAGGTGCTTTTATAATTTGTCTTTAAATAACTAATGGCCCCCACTTTAAATGAAGTCATAATATGACTTTATAATATGTACCTTCAATAATTAATTATTATTAAAGTGACTTTAATAATAATTAAAAATATATAACTCCATTAAAAACCATCATTTTTCCATGCCATCTAAACTAGGAGGTCCACCACCGTGTCAACTACCCAACCAGGTGCTTTTTTCCAAAATAGAAAGGTTGGCCATTGGCACTTAACTGATTTACTATAAATAGCAAGTGCCTCAAAACAAAACAAGAAACCTCTGAATAGCTTAGCCTTAGAATACATCAACAATCTGGAGGGGTAAACACTGTCAACTGCCACTTGAAGAGCTCGTTAACGCCCACTGGACCCTCTAATCACTGAACACTAGCCTACAAGGGTCAACTGATAGGCTAATCCTCCGAACTCTAATGCTCACGAAAATGGGGACATTACAATTTGCTTTCCTACCAAGTGTTTGACAAAATGTCTATGAGTTGTGTTGATGTGATTTTTATGACCGCACCAATCAGCAGAACAAAGTTGTCAGAAGGCTACTCCGTTCTCTATTGATCAAAGTATTTCGTGCGCTAAGATTGCGAGAAAGTTCGCACCTTCAACTCCAAGGTTCCGAAATACTTGGAATACCCTCAGTTGGTTTGATGTGAATTGCTGTTTTCACGAGGGGACTTACACAATTGTTCAGGATACTTGCAGTTAACAGTGGATGGATGATTGGAAGGGATTTGTGCAATGCGGATGATTTAATAAGTACGTTTTCCTAAGATTAACCGAAAATGAACGGAAAGTAAATGAGTGCAAGGGTAAGAGGGTTCTAGATTCTATACTAAGGTAAGATGTGGGATCAATCTTAACGAGCTTCAACCAAACTCTATTCCGCCTCACGTTGGACAGCTTACACAAAGTAGGTGCAATCTTCAAAGGGATAGTGAGTAATTTTCAAGTCACAACCCAACATCAAGATACCGTCAGAACGACGCATACCAAGGCATGAGCTACAACTGAAGTTAAGCTTATGAAATTCTCCAGTAGACCACGCAAGGAAAACTTGCCGTCAGCAAGCCGCTAGTGGTATGGAATGAAACGAAGTGCCTTGATCAATGCCACACATCCACAGCTACTATCTACTTGCATGAAATGAAAATGCTGCTTTAAACTATTTTACGCTACTTGGATTCAAAGGGATGAAGAAACCTTGATAGCTATTCACAATGAAGGCAAATTTCACCATCAATGAAAAGATCTTCTATTATGAAAGTGTTACACAACAATCTCTTACAAAAGTTTTCAAAGGAAAACTTTTCCTTCTCCTCCAAACTATGCTAAACTATCAAGCAAAATGTCTACTCTGCTCTACTCTCTAGTCTGATCTCCAATCTCTAGTTCTAATTCTAATTCTAATGAATTACAAATGAGGGGGACTTCCCCTTTTATAGATAGCCCAGTCCAAAGGACGGCTAGGGTTACAATCAAAAGAATGGCTAAGATTAAGCCACCTCAGCCCTAATCCTAAAAACTGCCAGAATGGGGAGTGGTACATTAAATGAATCAAAGATTCCCACTCACTCGCAAAATAGTAAAGGCAATTAATGCCCATAATCAGTCTTCTAGAAGATCATCATCCAGTAGTGCATTCCCATTCTCCTTCTCCCTGGTTGCAAACTCAATGAACCTGCCAAGTACAGCCTCAACTTCCTGAACTGAAATGGGTGGAATGCAATCAAGCTGGAACTCTAACACCGTGACTGACTGTTCATGCCTTGTACAAGATTTTCTCCAAGCCACTAAGGAATCCTGCATGCTCTGGATCAAGCTGGAGAAAGTAGAAGTGTACTCAAAGTCATCTTGTACGAAGGTCTTCACCTCCGAAAAGAAAGGCACCAGCCTACCCCTCAAATTATCAACAATCACCTCATCTGGATTCAACCGCCTAGCAAATATAGCCTCGAAAGTATTCTGGGCTGTTGTTGTGTCCATGTCCTTGATGGGCATCTTGATGGTGTTGAGGATTATTATGACATCCTCGATTGGCATCTGGATGTGCCTGATAATTCTTTAACATAGATTGCATTTGATTATTTTGATTTCTGAGGTGAGTCACCTCAGATGACAGCCTTTTCATTTGTTCTACTAATTCCTTCATTTCGTCTTTCTCTTCTTGTGTCTTTGCTGGCGGCACTGTGTTCTGGAGATAGACAGGCTGTGTAGCTGGAGTGTGAGATAAAGGTACCCCAGGATGGAGAACCAATTGATCAGATGGTGGTGTAACATGATAAGCCGGTTGCGGAACGGGATTCAAGGCAGGGATCTGTTGATTCCACGCTGGACTAAGTGTCTGCATTTGATTATTTGTCGTGGCCAAGCCAGTGTACAAAGAAGGCCCAGTTATGTTCTGTCCCATATTCTAACTTACTTCTATAGCCTTCGCGTATGCTTGGTTCATATTGGCTGGTGCCGGATGAGCTTGTCTCACAAACATTGCAGTCAATGGGTCCAAGGCTGCATAATAGTTTTCTCTAGCATCAGCGACAATGTACGGAGTACGTAGCCTTGTGAGAGCTTTCTGGAATCTATTGTTGAAGGCGTGGATAGGTTCTTTGTCTTGTCTTCTCACTTCCGTGAATTGGCGGAAGAGCTCTACTGGGGTAATAGGAATACCAAACTTTCCAATGAAAGCCTCTTTCATCTGCTCCCATGTTCTTATGGATCCAACTGGCAAATGTATAAACCAAAAGTACACCTCCTCTCCCAAAGAATACAGGAAGAGTCTGCAAGCTACATCTGCATATGCAATTTGTCTATTTCGCAAATGATCCTCGAACATCTTGATGTGATCCTCAGCGGAACGATTTGGATCATTAACTTGATACTTGGTGCAGAAGTGCTCCGGATTCTTCGGCATGTCATGGTAATCTGCAAACTCAAGAGGGGATGGATTAGTAACTAGCCAAGTAGCACCGTTAGGAGCTGGTTGACCTCCTTGTTGACCTCCTGGTTGAGCCATTGCTTGAATTGGTTGCCGCCTTTGGTATACAATTACTGGGGTCATTTGCTGCTGGGGTGTAGTAGCTTGGACTGGTTGTTGAATAAACACTGGTGTAGAAACTTGGACTGTTCTTGGTTGAACAAACCTTGAAACACTTGGTGGAGTTCGGAACAAACTTGAAATCTCTTCTCCACTTTCTTCACTAGACTGAACTCCTTCGTTTGAAAATACTTCTTCACTTGAACGACCCTCTTTCTTCTTCCTTGTTCGAGTAGGCAACTCTAACTCCACAAAGTCTTTAGATGAACTTGGCGCGGACCTCAAAATTCTTTTCAACTTATCAGGTGAGAATGAACTAATTCGATCCAGGATGTAGCTGATTACTGACGGCGAGGAAGAGGAGCAAGTGATTGTCTTTGATTCAGCAAGTTTCGTTCAATTGCAACTTGAATTTCAATAGCCTTCTCTTCTTCTTCCTCCAACACGAAGCAAGTTCTCATGTACTGAGCGTAGCTCTCCTTTGTCTTCCAAGCAAGGTTGTTCAGTCCCGAGAGGATGTCTTCTTGGTCGTCGTTGAACCTCAAGTTAGGCTGCAATACCGGAAATATCTCTCTATGTGGTAGCACCATCTTTACTCATGATAATTTCTTTCTGCAATGAATTTCTTTTTTTGAATGGAAATCCCTTCTTTACTTGAATGTGATTGCTTCACTACAAAGAATCCTTGAAGCCCTCCTTCTAGCGCCAGTTTCTCTGTTGACGTGGTTTTTGTGACCGCACCAAACAGCAGAACGAAATAGTCCGAAGGCTACTCCGTTCTCTCTTGATCAAAGTATTTCGTGTGCTAAGATTGCGAGATAGATCACACGTTCAACTCCAAGGTTCCAAAATACTTGGAACACCCTCAGTTGGTTGATGTGTATTGCTGTGTTCTTACGAGGGGACTTACACAATTGTTCAGGCTTCTTGCAGTTAACAACAGATAGATGATTCGAAGGGGATTTTGTACGTCTGATTTGACAATATAGTATGTTTTCCTAAAGCTAATCAAAAATGTGCGGAAAGTAAAGGAGTATAAGGCCTAAGAAACTTATATTCTATTCTAAATGCAGGACGTGTGGAGCTCAATTTTGGTAGACTTCAACCGAATTTCACCTAGCCTCATGTCGGACAGCCTCAGTAAAATTGGTGCAATCTTCAAAGGGGATAAAAGATGTTCAGATTATAATTTAGCATACATACACCATCAAAACGACGCATATAAGTATACAAATCACAATCGAAGTTAAACTCAAAATAATTTCCAGTCGACCACGCAAGGCAAACTTATCATCAACAAGCCGCTAGTGGTATGGAATGAAAAGAAGCTACCTCAATAAAACGCCACACATCAAAGTAAACTACTTGCATGAAAATTAAGCTACTTGGATTCGAAAGGAAGAAGAGATCTTGCTAGCTATTCATGACAAGACGAATTCCACCATCAATGAAAAGATCTATTATCATGAAAAGTGTTACACAACAATCTCCACAAAAGTTTTCAAAGGGAAAACTTTCTTTCTTCTCCACTATGCAAAATGTCTACAATGATCTACTCTCTAGCTCTAGCTCTAATGCTAATGTCCAATCTCCTCTAATTTCTAATGCATTACAAATGAGGGGGACTCCCCCTTTATATAGCTAGCCCAGTCCAAAAGACGGCTAGGGTTACAATCAATAGTGGCTAAAATCGTGCCACCTCAGCCCTAACCCTAAAAACTGCCAGAATGGGGAGTGGTGTAGTAAATGAGCAAAGATTCCCCACTCACTCCCAAAAATAGTAAAGGCAATAAATGTCCACAATCAGTCTTCTAGAAGATCCTCGTCCAGCAGTGCATTCCCACTATCTTTCTCTCTAGCTGCAAACTCAACAAATCTGCCAAGTACAGCTTCAACTTCCTAAACTGAAATGGGTGGAACACAATCTAGCTGAAACTCTAACACCGTGACTGAATGCTCGTGCCTTGTACAAGATTTTCTCCATGCAACCAAGGAATCCTATGTGCTCTGAATCAAACTGGAGAAAGTAGAAGTGTTCTCGAAATCATCTTGTACGACGGTCTTAATATCTGAAAAGAAAGGCACCAGCCTACCCCTCAAATTATCAACATTAACCTCATCTGATTCAACCGCCTAGCAAATATGGCCTCAAAAGTATTCTGAACTCCATCTATGATATTGGCCATAGCCTTATGTATCCTAGCTGAATCCACCTGTGCAGCGTCGAAGAAACCACGTCCCGTGATCGCTGAAGAATACCATTTGGAAAAGTCGTACCTGCCATTCCCCTGAATGACACCTCCATCAATCAGCAACCGCAACGGAACATGCCTCAATGCCTCAAGACGCTGAATTACTTTGCTCTGATAGACAGAAGCATCACCCCAAGCATGATCAACTGCCTCCATCCGTGCCAAAATACTAGAGGCCTGCTGAAAAGCAAAAGCAAGGTCCTCCATAAACTTCTCCGTTTCGGCACGAACTCCTATGACCCACTTATCTGCTTCCTGTGCCATTTTTCCTAACTCCATCAAGCCATTGATTGATACCCTAGGTATCTCTGCTGGAGGCTCTATTACTGGAATCTCCTGCCCTCGAGAACGAGACAACTGCTGTACGTATCCAATCAAGGCCTTGTGTTCTCTTTTCAATCTTTTATATTTTCCTTCTTTCTTGAATAACCTATCTTTGAGGGCGAGGTAGGAGTTATCACACTCCTCAACAATTTGTGTACCAGTGGGGCGTCCTAAATCCAAAGTCGTGACAACATAATTCTCAGGCACTGCTTCATTTCGGTCACAATCAACCTGAGGCACAGCTACGTGAAGAGTGCGAGAGCCATCCTCTTCAGTGGAGATCTTTGAAAACTTTCTTGCTTTCTTCTTTTGTGGGGGTGCACTGATCCTGTTCAAAAACTCTTCCATCTCAACTGCTGGATCAATCTCCTCGCTGGGGCTTCTCCTCATTCTATCCTTGAGCCAATCAGGCACATTGTACTGTATATCGAAGGGCTGCTGCTCCTGTGCCTCTACCTCTCTAACTTGCTCAACCTCTACATCATTCTGACGAGGCTCATCGTCCTCAAGGGGCTGAGTGTCTCCTGAAACTATATCATCATTATCATTCAAAGCCGCCTCTAACTCCTGCCGAAATTGAGGGTCAGTAATAGTCCCCTCATCATCCTGTTGATCAACCCTACCAGGTGCGTTGACACTCTGGCCAACTGACTCTCTCCGTGGAGGCTGATTATTATCCTGTACTACTTGCACCTGATTCAATGCATTCCTCTGATAAGCAAATAAAGAAACCTCCTGGATACTTGGAGAACGTGTCTCCAATGATGCAACTGCGACTCGTGGAGGTTCCGGATGAATAGGCTCCTGTCGAACTAGCTCTTTCTTTTTGGACTCTGGTCCCCGTGTAATCTGTTTCTTTCTGCCTATGGTGGGTTTCCTGTGATCTCCCATCAAATTGTAAGTCAAAGCAATTGACCTACTCTTCAACCTATTCACTCGCCTATCAACCCATGCTCTAGTGAATGTCAAGACCGGGATAGAAAGTGTGTCCAAGTCAGCCACCTCTGGCTCTGACCAATCTGGGAGCAGAAGTGGGGTATCTCTCACTGTTGCATAATCTGGATGCACAACATCCATATCCTCGTTCACTTGGTCTGGAACCGGAACAACTTCGCACTCCCTGATCAAAGTAATCGGCAACCGAGAGAACATTCTTTTCCTTACTTCAATCTCATCAGCTGCATCAGCCCAATAGTCCTCAATATTTGCTTTGTGCTTAAACTCTTCTGACAGTACCCATTTGATGGTGTGATGTGGATCATAGTGCTGTCGGCTGGTGTGATAGGAAAAGTGATAAAATTGAAGCTCACTCTCAGCTTCTCTGGCTGCCTGTATTGAAGGACACACTTCATCCGAGTTGCCCATGACAATTGGGAATTCAAGCCCCCCCTTCTTCTTTTTCTTCTGAATCTTATCGTAGGCGAGCAATTGCCTAGATATCTCTAACATCAATATTCTATCGGTTGGGTACTTAGGCAGCCTATATGGGTACAATGAAAAACCTTGCAGCCTAATATAAGAAAACCTTGGAAACTGTATAAACCAGCACCCATACCTTTCAATCAACTCCTGGGCATCCCTCGAGATTCTGTGGTGTAATCGCTCCTGAAGCAATCTCGTAATGTGCATGGTGAAAGCATCATTGACACGCTTGTAATGAGTGGTACTTGCCAAATGCAACTGCGGACAAGCCTCATGTATTTTAAACTGGTGAGAGCCACAACCAACAGGCTCCTTGTATGAAATTCCTCGATACTTCGTCATACGAGCCAGCATGTAAATGATGCAAGAGCTCATATAAAATGTCTTCGTCCTTCTCAGGCTCAGGAGCTGCTCGTGCAAATTATCACTGATTATCTCGGCCCAATTGACATAGTCTTTTCCTTCCAGTACGAGGTTGATGTAGTAGAACATCCAAGGCTCGAAAATAAAGGACTGTGGGCAACCACCAACCCTACTCAGCATCATAATGAGGTCACAGTACTCCTGCTTCAAGTCATCCGCTATGATTTGCTTCGGCAGTTTCGTACGAGAAGGCTTGGGAATGCTCATCCAGTGAGTGTTAATTGTCTCCGTGCATCTCTCGAATGCAGAAGCGTACATTCGCTCAGCTCGTTCTCTGGATTTGTAGACCATGTTTCTGTGCACTGGGATCCTGAAAGCCTCACCAATGGCGGCAGGAGTAAGATTGGCTAGCACTTGGCCATCTGGTGACATGATCGACCAGTGTTCCTTCTCGTAGCAATTGGCACACTCCATCATCAGCTCCGAACATTGAATGGCTGGTGGAAAACCAGCAGCTACATATAACCCGCTTCGAACAATAGTGTGCGAAGTAGTCGAAGGCCGATGACTGCCAATCCCCAACATTCTGTTCTTGAAGGTCTCTAGGTTGATGGAGCCCAAGTTGGTGTCTGTCAACTTGCCCAATTTTGAAATGGACTTTGACTCTGGCATGAACGTTTTGCTCAGCTTCTTGATCACAGCCTGCCTGGATGCACCATTGTCCTTGCCAGTCGCCCTTGCCTCAGCCATCTGCAACACAACAAACATTCATCAGCAAATTAATTCATAAAATAAATAAGATACCTTGCAGGGCTGCCAATCGACTTTTAAAATTTGAGAAGTTGCAACATTCAATTCTTCTGCAAACCTCAACTTCTCCTTCACAAGATTTCGAACTTCAACACTTAGAAAAGGTTTCTAAGTAAACTTCAGTGACTTCACTATTCTTCAGCAACTCCAATCAGCAATCAGCAAGTTTGCACTTCCTTAAATCAGCAAGCTTACACCTTGGTAAATTCGTACTTCTTACTTGGCAAGTGCACACTTCACAAGCTTCAACAACTTCGCATTCTTTAAACTCTCAGCAACTTCTTTGCTTCAAGGCGTCCTTCCTATCTCTGGCAAATTCAAATCTCAGCCAGAAATCAAACTCCAGCAATCAACAAGTTCGCACCTCTTGGTTTCAGCAATATTTCGAACTTTCAACACTTGCACAGGCAACTCAGGGCGTCCTCCTCCAGAAGTCTCAGCAATTTCACTTTTGAACTTCAGCAAACTCCCCTTTGGAATTCAAATTTCTCCACTTCAGATTTTGGAAACCAACTCAAGTCAAGTTGTCCCTCTCAGCTTCTCTTCAGCAACACTCAGACTTAGCAAAAAAATTTCGAACTTCAAGCCTTAGCAATTCTCAGCAACAAACTTCAGAGCAAATTCGACTTCTTCAACTGTGAGAAATGAGTGAGAGACTTCTCAATTTTATAGCCCAAAATCGAATTCTAGAAGGAGCCAATTATAGCCAGTACATTTAATTTCCACTACTCCACTTCAAGAATTCGAATTTTCCCTCTCTGGTATTTCTGACACTTGTCCGAGAATCTTAATCTTCTAGAAGTTCAACCTTGACTGGCATCTTTGAATTTATTTTCGAAAAATTTAATTTAAATTCATCTTTTAAATTCACCAGCCGGAGCTTTATCACTTGAATTCGAATTTAACTCCTCCTCAGCTCCGGAAAATTCATTATCGAAGAATCATCTAGGCAACTCACCTCAAATTCGAATCACTTGGAGAAATTCACTCTGAAAACACATTTTATTCATCTTGCCTTAGAGAATTTTAAATTTTCCTTAGGAGAGTTTCACAATTTGAGCACTGATTAAATTCTTCATTGAAAAAGTGTTGGCGAAGTGTGGAAGACATAGAAATCCATCTATCATCGCAAATGTTCAGTACCCAGAAGAGAATTTTCTTCAGAACGCTTCAAGTCCATGGGTACCCAACGAACAGGTTCATTTAATTTTTAAATTTTGAACCTTAGAAAATATTATCCTGTCAAATTAAATCCATTCTTCGCCTGTGATCATCCTGTGTTGCTCTCGCTTGAGAAATTTTATCAATCCATCTGCATTATCATCCAACTCTAACTTCATCACTGAGAAAATTTGCTTGTGTTCTAAGAAGAAAATTCATCATCCTGAGCTCCAGGCGTATTTTCTAAGAAAGAAAATATTTGCCTTAGAAAATATTTTAAATCATCACACTTTGAGAATTTGCCTTAGAAATTATTTTCGTTTGCCAGTGAGAAAAACATCAACTTCACTCAGAAAAAATTCCATGAGGGTGCTTAGCATATTTTATTTCTCACTCACCACTTTGTACTTTACTTCACACTTGAAAAATATTCTTTTGAAGCTCCAACGCCTTAGCCATATTTTATTATTTTTTTACTCAACATCTTAGGCGCATATTGTGTCTGAAGGAAGATATTCATCTTGTGCTTAGAAGTCTTCACTTCCAACGCCTAGGCCACATCCACAAATCACTTTGCAATATTCTCTAACATATATCACCTTGGGCACATATTACTCGAAGAGGGAATTTGAAACCACGCCTAACATTTATCTTCACCACCTCACACATATTACCTTGGGCGCATCTTGCACTTGAAGAGGGATAACGCCTAGCATTCACCCTTCCTTCACCACGCCTTAGAGCATTTTCAACACTTTTTACCCCATTTACCACCTTATCTTTACTTTTACAACCTTAACTTGGGCGCATTTAGGCATGCAAGGAGGATGACTTTTCAACTTCACTTTTTTGTCTCTACTTGACCTCTTTTGGGCGCATTTAGGCATGTAGGAGGGATAAGAAATGTTGACTTGTTTAACCCACTTCCCTCTTGGGCGCATTTTAGCCTTGATGGAGGATGAAGCTTATAACCACGCCTTGGAGTGACCTTTCACCTTCCTCATTCTCGTCTTGACATGCATGCTTTTGGGCGCATTTGGCCTATGGAGAAGGATGAATTTGTTTGACCATTTTGACTCTCTTGCAATTTGGGTGCATTTTACCCCTTGAGGAGGATGGGCGCATTCTGAGGGGTGAGGAGGACGAGTTCAATACTTAGAAAATTTTTCAACTTCCATGAGTTTCCCTTGGGCGCATTTTGACATGCCTTCAGGATGAAAGGCGTTGACTTTCATTGACCACTTGCACTTTGGGCGCATTTTGCCATGTCTGCAGGATGAAAACTCACACTTAGAATTTTTCTAGCTCTCATGCTTCAAGGTGGGCGCATTTTGGCCTGGGAGAAGGATGGAGTCCAGACTTAGAAATTTTCTTCGTTTTCGCCAGCTTTCATGCCCTGCTATTTATAGTAAGCCCTCACGATTTTGCATCTCGCGGCTCGAGCGACTTGAAATTTTGAACTACTGCATCATATGACCTTATTACCACAATAAACCACTTTGCCATTTTAGTCACCCTGCTATTTTAGCCCATTTTTTGAAGTGGTTTTACTATAAATAGTAGCGCTTGTCGATAGCTCCACTACTCCAGTTATTTTGAAGAATTTGAATGAAGCTCCTCACCGTGACACGCCTCTTTTGACATGGCGCATGCGCTTGACTTTATTTTTGCTTTGTTTCAGGTGGCTTATATAGTAGTAAGTATCCATTTTGACTTGAAATTTTACGACGCATAGCACGAAGGATCGTTGGGCGGGTGGTTTTAGCGGTTTCGAAAATTCTGACTTTTAACCCCTCTTTTGAGTCAGAAGTTGGGAAAACCCTAATTTTGTATGCATTATCAAATGGTTTCGTTTTTCTTCGTTTACGCTACATTCGCGATCGGTTGTGATTAAATTCTTTGGGAAGCGGCTTCTCCGGGACACACTGCTTCTAAAATTAGTAAGTTCCTTCTTGGTGATTATCTCCATTTGCATGTCATACCACTGTGAAGCTCTCAAAAAACCCACAAGGAATCATCCGACATGCAAAAGAAACCCTAACATGCAAACCCTAAAAATAGCCTCGGAAGGCTAAACCCTGAAAGTTGTTGTCTCGCTTTGCATGTTATACCATCGCGAAGGTCTCGAAAAACCCAGAAGGAATATCCAGACATGCAAAGAAAAACTCTGCATCTGAACCCTGAAATTTGATCCGGAAGCTGGACTGCTAAAAATAGAAAGTTGTCTGTTTTCGTTCAAATTTTGCACGCGAGTGACTTGATGTGCTCTGGATATAATGTGACTGTCGGAATTCCGAAAATGCGGACAGATTGCCTGTAATTACACACTTACCAAAAATAGTAAGTATCTCAGAATCTGATGAAATTTCGCTGAGAGCCTGCTGGAAGCATACTGACAACAATGTTGAGCTCTGTTTTCAATTTATTCACCCTATTTGACCTCGGACTAACCAGGAAAGATGAAACCCTAATTTTTAGACTTGATCAATTTTACGCTTAAGCTCAGAGACGGGCACAATCCTCGAAAGGCAGACATCAGAAAAGAGACAGAGAAGGAGAGAGAGAGAGAGAAAACCCAAGCCAAAAGACCAAAATGGAGCAAAAATTAGGGGGTCCCCATTTTGAATGGGGCGATGTGTGAAAAGGTCACAACACTACCTCCTAGCCTTTCGTCCAATTTCGTGTTTGCAAAATAACACCTAGTTGGCTACATTGCTGCTTCTCAACATCAGACTAGCAGATTGAGCTCATTTAATTGAAGAATTCTGGAGATTTTTGGAATTTTGGTTTGCTGTTTCATCTACTGCTGAAGGTGATTTTCATTCATAGTTTATTTTCCAGTTTGAAATTGGTTCTGGGTACTTCACCAATCTATTTGCTATCCTTGGGCAACCCTTCATGCAAATTTTGGGAATTTATTTTCAAGTGTCTGATTTTTAAATGAAAATCGCCCCTCCCAAGAGGGCCGTACCTTTCTAAGTGCATTGGGAATTGTGCAAGTTGATAAAAGTTGGAATTTGCTGCTCTTTGGTGCTTCGTTTTTGGGTGCCTACCTCCTGAGAGACATTTGCAAAAGACTTCAATCAATTCGGAGGTGAAATGAGTGAGTTATGAGTATTTTCCTAATTTCCAGTTTGCTGATATGAATTTCCAGAACTCAGGATTTTACATCAGATTTATAAGTTTCCTGTTTTAATCATATTTCTGTCATTGGAAAGCAAAGAACATTATTGGAATTCATTCTTATCTTCTTATCTCATTTCTCTATCATTGTAATTCATGTTTTTGCAGTATTTTGAATTGTAAGGTTTTGATTAGTAGTACTAATCTAACCCATTATTATTGCTGCAACTACTTGATTAAATTCTAATTAATTACCCCTGGACGGTTTACTGCCAGTGCAAAGAAAGAATCTGCTATATCATTGTACCCACTTTCAAGTGGTGAATCCCCACAATTCTGTGGATGCCCGCCGCAGCGGATGAATTGTTTAAATTGTAATTTTTTCCCCCCACTGTTTGGTGGTAGTGTGGAAATGTTTTTCATGGCTGGTTATCCGCCTAACAGTTTATAGTTTTTCAATTCAACACTCCGTCATATGTTAGCACCTCGCCCTCAGTGGGATCTTGAGTGCACATTCTTGATGTCGAGTAGTTCTTTCCAGTTTGGTTTTTTTTCAGTTTGATGCTAACGCTAATCCAGTTAACTATTGCTGGTTATGATGTGTAATTCCTTCGAAAAAATTGGTTAGCATATTTCAGCACTTCATTATCAATCTTCAACATCAACAAATGAGCTCTTCAACACCTCCTTGTATAGCTTTTGGGAGGGAGATAGTACAATTTTGAAATAATAAAATATTTCATTTTTCCAACAAATGCCTTTTAAAATTAATAATAATCACTTTTATGTCCAACGTCCCCCTTATCTCACCTAGGCATTCAACTTGGAGGCATTTTTGGCTTTTCGAAAAGTCATAACACTCATGTCATGAAAATAATAATTAAACATTATAACTTAAATGAAATATTAAAATAATTTATTCCAAGTTGTGGAAAATCCCGAAACACCTCGGATTTCGATTTTGACTATGCCAATGTGATGCTGAGGCACTGGATGAATGATCAAAGCCATTTTGGTGACTTAATAAAAATAGACATGCTCTCCAAGAAGATTGGAGAACACTCAAAAAGCCTGAAAACACCACGAAGAGTGTCATTCAAACCAGTGTTACCCACTAAGCTCACTGCCACTAATAGAAACCATGTGCCACAACAACTGGCTCCTCCAAGAACTTTGGAGTCCCCTTGCCTTACCACTTAGCTTATGAGAACTTAGAAAGTAGGCTAATTGTCACTACACTGATTAACCCTAAGAAGGGGACATTACACATTTCCTAGCAGTGGATGGTATTGTTTGTCATCCTCACTATTTCTAATGTCAATGATCCCATAGGTTGAGGTTTCTCCTCAGCCAAGCTTCATCAACTACAAGTTGAGAGTGATCGTCATATTCCCCAGTAAACAGAATCTTTCATCTTTGCTCCCTCTAGGATGTAGAGATTGAGGAACATTTCATTTTCAGATGCTCCACTTAATATTAAAACCAAGGGAGATAACACTACACTATAAAAAATCAAGCAACGCTTCATTTACTTTCTTTAGATGTCCAGAGACATGATGTTTAGCCCTATATCTTCTAGAGGACAGCACCCTTCAATGTAGATCCCTACTGAGAGTGCTTACAATCCCAAGAGCTCCCATGCTAATCAGCTCTTTCTTCCAGCCCATTCAGGAGATCAACAACACTAAAGACCCTTTGGACACTACTACATACATGGAGGCAATAGACTTGTGAAATTGCATTTGTTTCAACATACTACCACTCTAACGACCTTAAAACCCCTCAGCAACATGGTTTTTCTGCTCCTCAGTGACATGGGTATACTCCTTTCCAAGCACCCTTGAGCCATAGGAACACATACACATTATGAGCTTCCTCACTATTATAGAAGTTACACTAACCTTGGATGTTAGCAAAGATTCTATAGGGAGTGTTTTGCGTCCTCCCGCATCATCATGTGAAGCTCCCTTGGCCTTTGACACTTCATGATGAGCATTACTAGATTGCGGACTGGTTCTTTCATAGTGATTGACGTTGGCACCCATGATTCATCCCTTCCAAGCCCCAATAGAGATATTTTATAAAATTTGTATCCAACACGTCCTATCTTCATTACCCCTTGATCATTGTGGATTTTGTTTCCCCACATTACTATTGGATTTAGTTCCCCTCACATGGCTATTTGTATTAGTTTCATAACTGCTTATGTTCATATTGCATTGCTTCATTTTGTTTTTCGTGTTGTCATTCCATTATTTTGCTTACTTAGAATGTTTTATTATAAAACTTTCTACTATAAACCAATGTATTCTTGATTCCATTCACCTAATTTTCATCACTCATGGACATTAATATGCTTATCTTAGCTTCTATTCATTGCTTTCATAAGGCATTAAGTTTTGCTATTTTATGTGTTGTTCAATAGATTGGCAATCCGATCTAGAACACTCTTTGTTTGTTATTTTTTTTTATATTTTCCCATTCTTAAGATCATATTAATACCCTATAAATAATAAAAATAAATGAGAGTTCATAAGATCTATTGGATCATTGTAAGAGCATAATATAAAGATCTGAAAACCACAACTTCATATCCAAAGCTTCTCTGACGATGCTGAAAAGAATACAAGAGATATCTTACGTGAAACCTATCGAGGTTTTGATGAAAGAAAGTAGTTGATTTCTGACTGAATCATATGCACTCAAAAAACCACTGTGTACCTGAAATGCAAACAATATAAATTAAACTTTCACCAGAATGTCAATACAAGCTAAAAATATATCAGATCAGAGGAAAATTAATGGCATCAAAATCATCAAACATGAGAATTGTAACTTTCTTCAAGAAATGTACTATAGCATGTAAACCCCCTAATTACCTGGACCTCTTCTTTGAAATCTCCACCCACTCGCTCAGGGTTCAACCTGCTCATAGAATAGTCAAATTAAAAATTTTGGTAACAATACAAGGTATTTTAGCATTATTCTAAATAGCTGATATCCACTAAGCAATCATTTATATCACAAACTCTAACCAAGAATAATTGAGATTTTTAAAGAAAATTATATCCCTTGCAAAGAATTGACTAAAAGGCATGTTTCAAACTAAAAGATAGTCCAAAAAGCTGGATTCCCACATAGAGGTGTATGTTGTGATCTACACGAGATATCCTTTGAGGAAACTTTGGATCGTAGAAAGAATAGCCATGGAGATGTTGAAGACTATGACCTTAGTTTTAGTAAGGTTCATCACAAGTTGGCCAATCTAGGCAGCTTATAGGGTACTTGTGAAAGGAATCCAAAGGAAACTCCTTACTTAATTTATGAGGAGAGTAGTGCAAAATAGTAAAGATAACATAATTTCAGAAAGAATATCACACATGCAATAACATGCAACACATTTGACATAATATATACCTTGGGAAAACCCTTTAAAAAGAATCCAGCAACAAAGGAACCTGAAGGTATTATTCATTAATCACAACAATGCAGTTACAATAAGCTTGTTAGTGTATCCACCTCTTTCTCTATACAAACACCAACGATGTCTAGAGAAATTCTAGCAACATAACATTCTTGCAAATACAAGTACTACAGTCTCTCTCCCAAGAATCAAATTTACAGAGAAATTTCAACCAAGAAACCAAAAATAGTTTTCAGAAACAATGAGCAATAATAATGGGCAAGTATGGCACCCAAAATGCATGACACGAATTGCAATGGCCTCCTCCATTATGGGTCAACATACTTGTTGGCGTTTAAATTAGCACCTTTGGAGTACTGATTGTAAACGTTCAACTATTTCAAATGTTTTGCAACACTTCTTCGTTATTTAAAGAGGAGAAGTCCCTCTCTGCTGGGAGCAATGCGTAAGGAAGGGAAATGTAAACAAAAGTTCCTATCTTTTTATGCTTCAGCAGCAGGACACAATGGTGCACAAACACAATGCGCCGTACCTAAGCTTTTTCTCTGGTTTCTGCAAATCTCAACTACGACTAACCTAGCTTCTATCTATCCAATACCTTCAAGATAAACAGAGCATGAGGGTAAAGGAGCGGGAATGGGTTGGTTGGATCACCTGAATTTGCCGTCTCCTGAGAATATGACCGAGGCTCTGAACTCTCGGGTATACACCAAGATAAGGTTGGTACAAGCAAACGCTCTATACGGTAAACTAGATCTGAGACCTGCCAAGGAGGAGGGACTCCTATCCGAGGTATGGCTAGGAAATAGTTTACGAGAAACAACAAATTTACGATGCCTTGGCCAGCGAGCTTGCTAAGGAGGAGGGACTCCTATCCGAAGTATAGCTTGGAAGTCAATACATTAAACAACAACAAACGATAACTTGTCAATAACAAATGTCCAAGGAGGAGGGACTCCTATCCGAGGAGGGAAATGAAACAACGAGCTATTAAACACAAGACGTGGACACAACTCAAAAAGATTGACCAAAATGCAAGCGCCTTCTGATATTCTCCTTCAAAGCTTCATCAACGAATTACAAAGGTTGGGAAAGCAAAGGCACGAAATCATGCACAATTACAATCGACCAACGAACTCTCATCCAAGAGTGAACAAATATCCGCTTTCAAAGCTGTTGGCAACAATGGCGCAACAATTTTGCATAGCAAGTAAAAGTTAAAACAAATAATGAGCCCAAGGCTCTTATTTATAGAACTCAAAGGAGTGGGCAACCCCAAAATCTCCTTGAGTTAACAATGAGTTCTTGCCAATCAATTAGCAAGATTTATTCCTAAAAAGGGGAAACAAGCAGTTAACTGGAAAACTACTTCAGTTAGCTGAAAGTCAACAAAGAGTCAACTGGAAACTACTTCAGTTGACTGAAAGTAAACTAAAGGTAAACTTTAATGAAAGTATCCCTCCAAAATAGACATCCACATTTAGTGGAGATCTAAGATCCACAAATCATGGAAGCCAATTAGACATCCTTAATCAGTGGGATCTGACAATGCATGATTTAAGGAAAGTGGAGTTAAACTTGGAAATAAGCATCAAGTTAACTCCAACTACATTTAATAGCATCTTGAGTTGACTTGGAAAGAAGCATCAAGTCAAACTCAAGTCTCATAAATGCCAATTGGAGGGTGTATGGCGTCCTTCTTTGGTGCACTTATAGTTCGCCACTAATCAGCAGTGTCTCTATCCATTGATTGACTTCATCAGCTTCTGGGGAGTTAATGCTCTGTAGGATGATGGCGTGGCGATCGTAGCATGATCTCACCCGTTGTGAGCTGATTTCCGAAGTCAATACACTGAGATGCTGCCTCTTCTAACTTGGTTGATAAAGCTGCTACCTTAGCCAGCTTGCAACCATCTGGATCATCAAGAAAGGTACTGCGGATGACATCCCTGAACTGGTTCTGTACAGTAACCATCTCGACATATTCTCCTCCCTCACGCTGATATTCCATGCAAGGGAAAGATATCACCAACATTCTTGCGAAGTTGATAATCGTGGCAACCACCCGTCTGTAATCAATCAACTCTACTGAATGAGCGTCGTAAGCTTTCACCTTGTACGCCAATTGTTCCTTCCAAGCAAAAAGATGTTGCTTGTTTTCTTCAGAGTATACAGATTGATATGCCAATTGCAAATCTGCAATTGTGCTTTCGTCTTCAAGCCTCTTTTCTGCAATCCTTTGTTCTGACTGCTGGATCTCTGCACGAAGTCCATGTGCTCTATCCCGTAACTGGTATAGGTTTGCCAGTATACATCTACCCTTGAGAACAAACTCTTCCACTTGATCTCTCAAGTGTTTGCCGAATGTTATCAATTGTCGATGATTTTGTTCAACGGGGAGATCTAGTAGTCCTGCTGGTAGGGCTGAGACGTTTGGTGTGCCATGTATCAAGCTGGTTATGTAAGACCTCAGTTTCTGATTTTCAGCCTTTAAAGCTGCCTTTTCTTTACCATCCTTTGCCATTCTTTCTTGTGCGCTCACCGAAGCTATTCCGAGAAGGTCTGCCTCCACCTGTCGTGTAGTCTTCCCGAGGTTAAGTTGAGACAAAGTGTAGTCTTCTACTTGAACCTTGTGTATGCTTTTCTCTACTGGTGGAGTGGCAGTCTCTATGATGATCTCACACTCTGCATTCCTTTCTATGTGAACTTGTTTCTTTAACTTCTTCGCCGACGTGTCTTGTGGGACGTGGTTGAATTCGGTAAAGTCAAGCTCATACGAGGGTTTTTCCCTCTTTCTTCCTAGGAAGCCTTCAAGCCAAATAGAATCTCGGCGAACTTCGCTAGGAGGGATGTGAGGCCCTTGAATGCTAGATGTGTGAGACTGTGCTGGAGCAATGTCTCTCGGTGGCGAATCCAAGTCGATGAGGACTTGTGTCTGCTGTGATACTGGTGATATTGGCGGCTCTGCTTCCATAACAGGCACCGTTTCTGCTACTGCTTCTACTATTGTTGCTTCTGCCATTGGCTCAGCCACTGGTTCTTCAACAACTACTGCTGCTGGTTCCTCTATGATAACTTCTGCTGAATCAGGGGTAGCAGTCTCTACTCTTTGTTCTGGGGCAGCAATACCCGTGATTATTTCAGGACTATGCGTGGCTTTTTCCACAGATGTCCTCTGTGTTCTAGGCTTTGACATCCTCATCCCTCGGGAGGATTGCACCATTGCTTCTGCTTAGGCTTCCTTCTTGAAGTGGAAGGTGGTGTAGACTGAACCTGTGGCAGCTCTGTTCTGTGAGGTATCACCTTCCTTGATTTCTTGCTGTCGAGATAGAGTTGGCTATTTCTAACCACTCTACTCGTTCTTTCTTCTATAGAAGTGTCTTCTTTGGCATACCAATCCACTCTCGGGAGTGGTTGGGAGTCAACTGAATCTGCAAAGAATGAGGGGAGAATGACTTCCCCTTCATCATCGGACAAGCCCTCAGTGTCCGCTGACATAAAATCAGCAATTTGTGAGAGTCTGAATCTGCTGTAGTTCCTTCTTCGCACTTCATACTCGTCTTTACAATTTACCCAATAATCTTCCATAGAAGACTTATGTGACGAGTGTTGTTCGAGGTGTGCTGCATAGAGTCCTCTGGGATCATAGGATCTTCTATCAATGAGATACTTGAGGTTAAACCTCGTTGTTTCTTGACTCATCATCTTAGCATCTGCCACGAATCCACATCTATATAGTCCCATTTCAACGGGAAAGTTAACAGCTGTCTTCCTCTTCAAGCGTAAGTAGACATGAACCTCGGACAACTGTCTCAGGAATTCCATGAAGACTACCCTATCTGAAGGGTATCTTGGGAGCATGGCGGGGTGGCCAATGTAGCCATATATGCGTATGTAGGAGAACGTAGGAAATTGGATGAACCAATCTGCCCAATCCGCCATTGCCTCTCTGGCTGTCTGTGAAATACGCATGTGCATCTCATGGTTAAGCTCACGTACTATGTGCATAGTGAAGTGATCACTTCTTTTCTTGAAGTGTCTTTCTGCTTGAGTAAACTCAAGACGTGTGAAATGTTCGTGAACCTTCTGCACACCTAAGGTTCCTGTTGTGACCTTTTCACACATCGCCCCATTCAAGATGGGGACCCCTAAATTTTTGCTCCATTCTGGTCTTTTGGCTTTGGTTTTCTCTCTTTCTCTCTCGTTCTGCTTCTTTTCTGCTATCTGCTTTCCGGGGATGCTCCCGTTTGCGAGCTTAAATTGAAAATTTGGCCAGGTCTGATATTAGGGTTTCACAGGTCACTTTGGGGTCAAATCGAGTTGGTTGGTCAACTTTCAAGCCTAGCAGTGCTATCACAATGCTTTCAGCGAGTAACCCCTAAATTTTCACTAAGTTCTGCCAACTTTCTATTTTTAGTAAGTGTCAGTTTAGGGTTGATTTCCTCGAGATTTTCACATTCTGAACACTTCAAGTTCATTTCTGGCAAAATTTGAGCAAAAACGGATGACTTGCTATTTTTAACAGTCTGGCTTCCAGAGCAAATTCCAGGGTCTATATGTTACATTTTCTGATGCATGTCCGGAGATTCTTTGTGGGTTTTTCGAGACCTTCGCAGTGATATGACATGCAAAGCAGGATGACAACTCTCAGCATTCAACCTTCGGAGGCCGATATTAAGGTTTGCATGTAGATTTTCTCAGCGCATGTCGGCATATTCTTTTCGGGTTTTCCAAGAGCTTCGCAACGGTGTAACATGCAAGTGGAACTGATCACTTTTCAGAAACTTACTATTTTTAGCCAGTGCTTGCATGTTGAAGATTTTTTTGGGTTTTTCTGGGTTTTTCAAGATTTTTCGAGCAGTATGACATGCAAAATCATCCAGCAGCCGGACAGTCACTTTTTCGGCCACTTTCTATTTTTAGCAAGTACCACTCAGGCAATTGCCCAGCACTTCAGAATTGCAAACTGATCATCATGCAATTGAAACGAGGTCAAACGGAGCTCGTCTGAGGAACATGCAGAAAATTAGGGTTTCGAGCTTCAGAGCTAAAAATGAGGAATCAGACGTCAAAGTGCCTTAAAACTAAAGTATCCATTACGATCAGCATCTTCCAGGGAGTCTGCTAGCAAAATTTGAAGGCAATCGGAGAACTTGCTATTTTTAGTAAGGTGTTCCAGACGCAGGCTATAAATAGAAAGTCGATCTCAAGCGCCAGTGCGGACGGGTAAGTTCATCAACAAGGAGCGCACTGTCTAAATTTCAAGTCAAACGGAGCTAGGGAAGTCCCAGAAACAAGCACTTACTATAAATAGTAAGTCACTTCAGAAACAGCTATAAATGGCAAGTCGGCATCAAATCTCAGCAGGCACAAGTCAAACATGTGATGAGGGATCCTTGGCACGAATTTCAAGGCTAACAGAGTTGCAGAGAATGAAGAATCAGATAATTGCTATTTTTAGCAGGCCAAGACAGAGAAATTAGGGTTTCGTAAATTCAAGGGCAGAACAAGACAGTCAAGCAAAAACAGCATCCAGTTACGATCACCATGCTTCAAGCGTTCAACACATGAAATTTGGAGACTTTCTGAGCAGTTTCTATTTTTAGCAGGTTGCTAAAAATAGCAGGTACAAACAAGAATCAGGCATTGACAGCACAAGTCCGTCGAAATTCAGAGCAGGGTGAAAATCAGGCTTTCAAAGGTCAAAATTCAGTTTATGGCGCAAAATTCAGAGAACTTTCTAAAAATAGAAAGTCAGGGCGAATTAGGGTTAGCAAGAGAAAAATCAACCTAAATTTGGCAAAGGGCATGAAATTCACTAAAACGAATGAATTTTCAAGTCCAGCATCAAAACTTGCCTTGAAAAGCCGAAGAGAGATGGAAAACTGCCTAAGTCTGGAAAATGGAAGCTTGCCTAGATAAATGCGCCTTAGTCACTTGAAGTGATGAGAAAAATTTCTAAGTGGTGAAAAGTGAAAGCTCTATGGGTAAAATGAACCTAACCTTGAAGGGGGTGATGAAATTTCACTACGGTACTTAAATTTGAAGTTGATACCCCCCTTGAATGCGCCCAGCCTGTGGAATCAAATTAAAAACACCAAGGTATATATGCGCCTAAGTTTGTGTTGGATAAAAAAAATACTCTAAGGCGTAGAAAGTAAAAGTTCCACCTATCAAATGCGCCCCATGGTGAAATTGAAAGTTGCAAGTGTCAAATGCGCCTGTGGTATGAACTAAAAGCTAACCCTATGAAATGTGCCTAAGGCATAGATTGGAAGTTGCACATGTGATTTGCGCCCCACCTTGCAAAGAGCCTAAAAATTTCACTGAGTGTCAAAACTAAAAGTCCATGGGTCTAAATGCGCCTTGGAGTTGAAATCGCAGGGAAATTCGCCTAAGCCAAAACTGGAAGCATCATGGGTTAAATGCGCCCCCTTTTAAAGAATTTCAAATTGCGCCTAAGTGTTGAAAATAAAAGTTCGAGGTATCATTGGCACCTATTAAAATTGAAAGCTTGACATGAAATATGCGCCTTAAAGCTCATGATATCAAATGCGCCTCCAACTGGAAGAGTAAGACATCAAATGAGCCCCAAATTGAGAGCTGCCTATATTATTTGCGCCCAAACTCAAGAGATTGAAATTTTTTCTAAGTGTCAAGAAACTAGAGGGCGAGCCTATGATTTGCGCCTAAAGACAAAGCTGGAAGCCTCAACAAGTAAATGCGCCCTCAAGTGGAAGCATGATATATGAAATGCGCCTTTGAAGGATGAAATTGAGACCTCCACCATGAATATGCGCCCATGAAGGAGAAGAATGAAATCTGGAAATATTCTAAGTCATAAGTTGTAAGCTCCAAGTGATATATGCGCCCAGCCTTAAAAGTATAAAACGTCTCAGCTAAAAGGAGAAGTATTGGCTAAATTTCGAATTGGAAACATGAGGCTCCAGATGCGCCTAAAATGAGGCATCAAAGTTGAAGTCATGGGATGTGCCTCAAGATGGAAGCTCAGCTCTTCATATGCGCCTGGAGGAGTTAAAAGATCCTAAGTGTGGAAATTCGATGAAGACTGCCTTATATGCGCCCCCAAAATGAAAGTTCAACCTGGAGAAAGACGTGCTTAAAATGTATTCAAATTGAAAGCCCAACATGGAAATTGCGCCCCTAAGCTTCAGGTAGTATATGCGCCCAAAGAACAAAATTGTTATCAAATTTTCAAAATTGGAACCTCCACATATCATTTGCACCTCACCAGAAGAGGATAAATTTTCACTAAGGCGAGGTTGGATTTTAAAATTAAATGGGATTGATCAATTCATGTGCAAGGCGAATTTTAATAATAAAAGTTGAGAGTATTAAACACGCCTAAACTTGGGGAATACTTCTAAGGCGTGGCCAGGGTAAGGTTGGAGATTTGGCTAGAAAGCTCGACAAATTCGAAAGGTGAAATTAAAAGAATAAACCAAAAGGCGTTCAAAGTAAAGCTTAACCTATAATATGCAAGGTGGAAATTAAAAGGCGTTGGAACTGAAAATAATTTCTCCAGGCAATTAAATTTTTAAAACTTGCCTAAGTCGGAGAAATTAAATTAAATTAAAATTAATTTAATTTATTTTCCTAAGTATTAAATTAAATTCCCCCTTTAAATTTCGACAAATAAAATTTTCAAACTCGGGCGATTTTATTTATGGGGAATTTACTTCGGAGTTAATTGTGGATGGAAAATAAAATTTCGCCTAGCCGATTTAAAGTGTTGATATCAAATTTTTAAAAGTGTGCTGGTGAAGTAAATTTAAAATGGCATTTAAATTAAATTTTAATAAATTAAATATGCCATTTTAAAAAGGCAGTTGAGATTATTTCAAATCGGAGTAAAAATGATTTTTGCGAAATTACTGAAGGTAACTGGCAGTCGGGAGGGAAGTTTTAAATTTGAATCGAGGAAAGAATCTTCCGAAATAGCAAATTGCCATAATAACTGCAGGACGACTGGAATATTCCCTTTTAAATTTAGCAAATGCGTCAGTCATGATGAAAGGAATAAATGGCATCTGCTAAAATTAGCACCAGCTTTTGGCTATAAAACTCTGAGGATTTTCATTCTCATTTCACAAGATTCGAAGCTGAAATTTATGCTGGTGAGTTGAGTTGTGAAATTTAATATTTTCAATTTGAGAGTTGCTGAAAGTGTGAAGTGTTAAATTCGATTTCTCGAAGTTGCGAAGTTGCTGAGAGTTGATTTTCTGAGTTGCTGAGTTGCGAGGTTGCTCCATTTCGAAATAAAGTTTGAAGTGTTAAGCGTTTTTATTTCTCCAAGTTGCTGAGGTAAGTATTTGAAGTTGCTGAGATTTGATATGTTGCTGAAAGTTGAAATGTTTTTTGAAGTTGAAAGTTGAAAAAGCTGAAATCATTTAATTATGCTGGAGGTCGAAATTGTTTGAATTTGAAATTACTTGAGCTTGAAATTTTCTGAAGTTGCTGAATGTTAGAATCAAATCGGATTTAAAGTTGTTGAAGCCTTCGAAGTTGCTGATTTATAACTTTCGAAGTGCTGATTTGAGATTGTTGAAACTCTTCGAAGTTGCTGATTTATAACTTTCGAAGTGTTAATGTGAAATTATTGAAACTTGACGATTTATAACTTCCAAGCTTGCTGATTTAAAATCCTCGAAGTTGCTGATATATAACTTTCGAAGTTGATTTAAAATTTTTCTAAGTCGCCTGAAACATTGAAGCATTATTGCTGGAGATAAATTTCTTTTGGCTGCAAGTTGTTGAAGTTCAAAGTTTAAATATACCGAGGGTTGCAATCAAGGTTTGATGCTGAAGATATTAACTTGCATTTATTTTTGCAGCCAACTTCATTCGCCAGCTGTCCCACGTGATTTTTATTTTTAAAAGTTGGAAGTGTAATGTTTGCTTCTTGTTTTGCAGATGGCTGATGGACGAAAGGCTGATGTTGCTGGAACCAGCAAAGCTGGAGCAAAGGCTGGGAACAACGAAGCTGGCAAAGAAAACGCCTCCAGGCAGGCGATCATCAAAGGTTTGAAGAAGTCCTTCATCCCGGAGTCAAAGATCGTGTCAAAATTTGGGAACTTGACGGACACCAACTTGGGGCCTTTCAACCTCGAGGCCTTCATGCGCAGAATGTATGGGCAGGGTGGCAATCTTCCTACAGAGGCATTGCGCAATATTGTGAAGAGCGGATTGTACACAACAGCAGGGTTCCAACCGGCGGTTCGTTGTCCGGAGCTGATATGGGAGTGCGCCAACTTTTACAACTCTGATGATCGGACTATTGTGTCTCCAGATGGTATGATATTGACTAACTTCGCTCCTGATGCAATTGGCGAAGCGTTTGGGATACTAGCCACGGATAAAATGTTGTACAAATCCAAGGCAAAGGCTGACAAGATGTACGCCACGTCCTTCGAAAAGTGCATGAAGAGGATCAATACCACTTGGATGCGAAAGCCAAAGCCTCTTGCTGCCAGGCTACCTAAGCAGATAATTTCAGAAGAGTTGAAGCAGGAGTATTGCGATATCATTATGCTACTCAGCAGGGTTAAGGGTAACCCGCAATCATTTGTGTTCAAGCCATGGATGTTCTTCTACATCAGCGTGGTGCTCGAAGGGAAGGAGGAAGTAAACTGGGCACAAATGATAAGTGACAATATTGATGAACAGTTCCAGAATCTGAGGAGAACGAAAACATTCTACATGAGCTCGTATGTTATTTACATGCTTGCTCGAATGACAAACTATAGAGGGTCGGCGTATCAGGAACAAATTGGCTGTGGATACAATCAGTTCAAGATTCACGAGTCCTGCAGACAGTTGCACCTCACACACACAGGTGACTTCAAGAAAGTAAATGATGCTTTTACCATGTATATCACAAGCACCCTTCAGCGGAGGTTACAGCAGAGGATATCTGAAGAGGCGCAGATGCTGATAGAAGAGTATGGGTGTTGGTTCGTCCAATTCCCGAAATTTACTTATTTGAGGCTGTCAGGGTACGATTCATATGTCTACAAATTACCTAGGTACCCCACCAATAGAATGATACTACTTGAGTTGTCTAGGCAATTGGTGGCCTACAACAAAATCATTAGGAGAAAGAAGAAGGGAGGCTTGCACTTTCCCATTGTGTTGGGAAACTCGCTTGAAGAATGCCCTACTCTGCAGGCAGCCAAGGAGGCTGAGCATGAATTGAAGTTCTATAAGTTGACTCTTCATACCAGCCAACAAGATTTTGATCCTAAGGGAAAGATCGGAATAGTGCAAGGTGTAGAATACAGACACAGAGCCCACTTGGAAGATTTTTGGACGAATGCTAGAAGCGAAGCTGAGATTAGGAAAAGAACATTTTCAAGGTTGCCTCTCAAGTTGATTAGAGAATGTGAAGTGATCCAAGTGCCAGATCAAGTCGAAGAAGATACCAGGCTAATCCATCTGGATTATGAAGCAGTAAAGAACACATCGATTCCGCCAGTAGATTGGGTCGAACCGGAGATTACGGATTTAGACACCTTGTCTATTCCCGTCCTGACTTTCACAAGGGCTTGGGTAGAGGAGCGTGTTCACAGATTAAGGAGGAGGTCAATTGCTTTCACATACGACCTCATGGGTGATAAAAGGCCACCAGTGTTGGCAAAGAGAAAGAAACAAATTGCCCAACCTCCAGAGCCACAACCACAACAAGAGGAACCTGTTCAGCCAGAGCCTCAAGGATCGGAGGACACGTCATCTACTCAGTTGGTGACCCATTCCTCTAGTGTGCGCGAAGTTTCACTACTTGCAGATCAAAGGACTCGAGGGAATGAAGAGCCAGAGGTTGGAGAGGTTAACCAACCAATGCCGAGGGAATTGGATACTCAGAGCGTCAATGATCCTGAGGGTGCCAACAAACCAGATGAAGGAGAAGAGACAGAAACAGATACCCACTTTGATTTTTCCTTCGGAGAGGAAGACGTAGGAGCTCGTGAAGGGAGCGATCAAAACATTGAAATAATTGAACCTCGACAGAATGTTGCTCGGGAGGAGGTCCGTGAAGTGGAGGCAACCGAAGAGCAGCCCCTTATCATTTATGACATTCAGCGCAATTGGCTCTCACAAGCAATCAGGAGAGATCAGGATGACGATGCTGACTTGGTAGTTGAAATGGAAGAGCTTCTAAACAGAACAAGCAAGTCGCCTAAAAGGAAGAGAGCCAGGAAGTATACAAGGATGGAAACTAACGAGGCAGGTTCACGCAGCCTTCACATTGTTGTTCCAAGAGAAGATTATGATTTAAGTGATGCAATGCCCGAAAATTACACGATCACCACCGTTGAGTTGGGACGTCCTTCCGGAGTGCAAGTGGTGGAAGAAGCTGAAAGTTCATTCCAGGCATTGAAGGACAAGCTGGTGAAAAAGGAAGGGAAGTACAAAAGATTGAAGAAAGAGCACAAGGCATTGATCGAGTATGTGCAGCATCTGGCACATCCAGTTACTCAGGAGAATCCAGTGGTTGAGCTTCCACCTGAGCTGCCACGAGAGCCAATCAGTGGGCTTGAGGAGATAAGGAGGGTTGTGCGAGGAGACAAGTGGATAAGCAGTATCCGCACTAAGGCAGAAGAATTCATGGCCGATCTTGTCTCAGCATTTAAGAGTGCATATGGTATCCTTTCACGCCTAGATGATGTCGAGCAAGCTTGGGGAGACACCCATATTTTTCAAAACAAAACTATTCCTCGCCTTGCTGTTTTGATGCGTGTGCCCACGCAGACTTTGGTGAATGAAGGAGTGATCCAGGCGGGCGATAGGTATGATTTTCGTGGATGGCATTCAGCGGCATTTACCGGAAAGAGTTTCTTTGACACGGCAACTATGGAGTCCTCTAGGATCAAGAGAGCAATGAGGAATATTGACGAAGGCATCCTCAACACGTTGGATGCGTTGTTCGCAAGAAGGCTAACTCATGAGGAAGTGGAGGTGGAAGGATTAAGAGAAAGATTACAACCTTTCTTTTCTGAGATGAGTTTTCCCAGCTGGACTTTGAAAACATTTCTACGTTTTCAACAATTATCCAGAGTACACAAGATTCTATTGAGACTTGGGGAAAATCTTGTGAAAAGCATGAGCAAATGGTGGCAATCCTGGAATATCAGCTTAATCTTACTCCAGCGATTTCTGAGGAGGAGGTCGATGAGGTGCTGGCACGATTCATAGCGTACGCGGTCAAAGAGAAGGACAAGGGAATCCGGGTCATGGACGAGAATCTTCTAGAAGGGTAGTGAGCATTAATTGCTCATGGTGGTCAAGGAGGAATCTGCTATTTTTGGGAGCATTTATGATACCACTCCTCCACCTTCTGGCAATTTTTAGGGCAAACTTGTCTAGGGCTAAGGTAGCTCGATCTGAGCCCTCCGTTGTAATTCAATCTGGACCGTCCATTGGGACTAGCCAACTATAAAAGGGGGAGTCCCCCTCATTTGTAATCTAGTAGTCAGAATCAGAAGTAGTCAGCAGCTAGTGAAGCAAAATAGAGAGTAGATACTTTTGAGTTAGAGTAGTTTTCATTGCATTGTTGAAGAAGGGGAATTCTCCCTTTGAGGATTTTGTAAGAGATTGTCACAAAAGGCTAATCATAATAAAGCATTTCATTGACGGTGAATTCAAACTTTGTTGTGAGTAGTTCGTGAGGTTTCTTCTTCCTTTGACTTCAACTAGGATTTAATTTCATGCTAGTAGTTAGACATGGATGTTTATGTTTGATGTAAGTGAGCTTCTTTTATCCATACCACTAACGATCTTACTGATGGTAAGCTCGTCTTGCGTGGTCAACTGGAACACTTTATACTTAACTTTGATCAAGGTTCATGTGTAGTTATGCATCGTTGTGATGGTAGTTGCATTATTGAATCATGATTTGAACATCTCTCTTATCCTTTGAAGATTGCACTTACTTTGTTGAAGCTGTCCAACAGGAAGCTAGACAATGTTTGTTGAAGTTCATTGAAATTGAGCATAGCACCCTTTGCATTTAGGTTAGAATTTAAATTTTCGAAATCTCTGCAGCCATTCAAATTCCACATAATTTTGGTTAGTTTTAGGAAACTTGCACTCTAAAGCCAAATCATTCACACAAAAATCCCTTTCAAAAGCATATATTAGTTGTTACTACACGCATTCTGAACAATTACGTTCCCTCGGTAGAAGAACACAAGAGAATACACATCAAACTAACCGGGTCTATTCGCATTAAAGGAACCTTTTGGAGTTGAAAAGTGGATCTCACGGTAATCTGAAGCATCATCACTTTGTTCAAAGAGGATAGGGTATCCGCTGGGAAACTTTGTGAGTTCGCTGATTGGTGCGGTCACGAAAACACATCAACACTCCCCACATTGTTCAATAACCTGAAATCGCCTTGAAAGGCTATTAGGTATACTAGGTAGGAGCACATGTGGAACCTATGAGCTTCCAGATACCCAGTGATTTGTCGGTGGAGTGTGTCACTAATCAAAGTGGCCCAGTCATAATATTCCCTCTTGCCAATGATTTTAGCAATGATATAGTACATCCATGGCTGGAATTGACGACCATCTTCTCCAGTGATTCTATTGAGTAGAGTGATTAACACTGAGTACTCATCTTTACATTCTCCTCGTCCCAACAAAGTAGGGAGTTAGTAAAAAATGAAGTATCTTGAGCAAATGGACGCCTATGTGCTCAAGAGATGACTTTTCGAAGTCGTTGAAGCACGACGATGAATCTCAAAGCTTCATCAGTGTTGTTAACTGAAGTTCAGAATATGTCTATTTATGGATGGCATTTTCTATTTTTGGCGCCATTGCATGATAATAAAGATTTTTATTATTATTTTCAAATTTGAACTTCCGGTCAGTGGCAGTCGAACTAAAAGGCAACCAATCAGAGATCTTCTATTCTTGTCAGGGTTTTGAATTCTTGCAGTTGCTCAATTGGTGCGAATTTCTTCTTATTCAAGTAT
>VDFB02320315.1:0-109139 GCA_007258455.2 Sequoia sempervirens | reverse complement strand
GTGAATACCGGATCTCTGTCAGAAATGATCCTCTGAGGTATCCCATGCAATCTAACTATATCATTCATGAACACCTTAGCAACATAAGATGCCGTATACGAAGATCGAACAGGAGAAAAATGAGCTACCTTAGTCAATCTGTCAACTGTGACCATAATAGCATCATGTCGTCTAGATGACATAGGCAACCCAACAATGAAATCCATGGAAATAACATCCCATTTCCACTCCGGAACAAGGTGAGGCTGTAGCAACCCTGCTGGATGATGATGTTCAGCCTTTACTCTCTGACATTCAAGACATCGAGCCACAAAGTCGGCGATATCCCGCTTCATTCCTGACCAAAAGTAAAGCGAACGCAGATCTGCATACATTTTCTTGACTCCAGGATGTGCTACGTAAGGTGCCCGATGACCTTCCGTCAAAATCAGGGTACGAAGACCCTCTGAAGAAGGTACATACAACCGTCTAGAGAAATGCATAGCACCATCCAAATCCAACGAATAACCAACAAATTTCCCCTCCAAAGCTCTACCTGATTCTACCTCAGCTTTCACCTCTGAATACCAACTATCTGAAGGAAGGGCTGCAAGAATCTGACTCTTCAAATCCACCTCAAGAGATATTGCAGAAACCTCATGCCTTCGCCGACTTAGAGCGTCGGCCACCACATTTTCCTTACCCTGAATATACTTAACCTCAAAATCGTACTCACACAAAAATTCCATCCACCTCCTCTGCCTTGCATTCAAATTCGGCTGAGTGAAGATGTACTGCAAACTTCGATGATCTGTATGCAACTCAAACCGATGCCCTAACAAAAAGTGCCTCCATCTCACAAGAGCATGAACCACTGCGGCCAATTCAAGGTCATGTGTGGGATAATTGAGTTCATGATCTTTTAACTTCCGAGATTCATAGGCAATCACTCTCCCATCCTGCATCAACACAGCTCCAAGACCCTCCAACGAAGCATCAGTACAAACCACAAAATCACCTGAAGGATCCGGCACTGCCAAAATTGGAGCACTAGTCAGTTTCTCCTTAAGGGTTTGGAACGCCAACTGAAACTGCTCTGACCAAAGAAATTTATTTCCCTTCCGCTGAAGTGAAGTGATAGGATGCGCAATCCTCGAGAAGCCCTGAACGTACCGCCGATAATACCCAGCTAGTCCCATGAAACTGCAAATTTCTGAGACATTAGTGGGCACGGGCCAATCCATGATAGCCTGGATTTTAGCAGGGTCAACAGAAATTCCCTCTTCAGAGATCACATGGCCTAAATACTGAACTTCAGTCTTATAAAAGTCACATTTTGCCAAATTGGCATACAACTGATTGTCCCTTAAGCACTGCAAAACCTGCTTTAGGTGCACCTCATGCTCCTCCATAGACTTAGAATAAATCAAAATATCATCAAGAAACACGAGGATGAACCTATCCAAGAAAGTTCGGAATACCCCATTCATTAGACTCATAAAGACTGAAGGTGCATTTGTCAACCCGAATGGCATCACTGTAAACTCATAATGACCATATCGTGTACGAAAAGCCGTTTTATGAATATCGGCCTCTGCTATCCGCAACTGATGATATCCCGATTTAAGGTCGATCTTGGAAAATACCTTTGCCCCTTTTATCTGATCAAAGAGATCATCAATCCTGGGAAGGGGATAACGATTCTTTACTGTTACCTTGTTCAATTGTCGGTAATCGATACAAAGGCGGAGAGACCCATCCTTCTTTTTGATGAAAATCACTGGTGCTCCCCACGGAGAGACACTAGGGCGGATAAACCCCTTAGCTAACAATTCTTCTAACTGCAGATGAAGCTCTTGGAGCTCCTGAGTGGTCATCCTGTAAGGAGCCCGAGAAATAGGCTCAGCCCCAGGCACCAAATCAATCCTGAAATCCACCTCTCGCTTAGGAGGCATACCTGGTATCTCACTAGGGAAAACATCAAAAAAATCAGCAAGGAGAGGGTAATCATTCAATGACACCACACGGCTAACCTACGACTCAAGGTCACTAACCAACATTGCAAAAAGCTGACAACCCTGATGAAAACACCTTTTTAACTGCATAGCTGAGATCATTCTCAAAGAAACAGGCCTCTAAACACCCACAATTTCCACCTCTTTACCAAAATCATCCACACACCGCACTGCCTTACGGCGGCAATCAATCAAAGCACGATGTGAGCTTAGCCAATCCATGCCCAAGACTACATCATAAGAACCAAGTGGAAGAATTCTGAGATCCACCTTAGTCGACATTGCCCCTAACTCTAACCTACAACCTTGGACAAGCTTCTCGACCTCCACCTTAGATCCCGAAGCTAACTCAACCTGCCACTTTTTGCTTTGCTTTATTGCCCCCAGTTTACATCACTCAACAACTAAAGGAGAGATAAAAGAATCAGATGCACTAGAATCAAATAGTACTGAAATGTTAAACTTATGTAATGAACCTGTAGTTTCAATGGCGGTGCTCTGATGATCCGCCTGCTGATTATCCACTGTTGCGAAGACTCAGTGAGATCTCCCTGCATCTGCTACTATCGGCTCAGACAACACTGGTTTCTGACTAAACTCTGAAGCACTCTTTTGAGGACACATCCTAGCAATATGCCCTTGCTGCCCACAAGAGAAACATCCAGAACCTCGACCAAAACCTCTTCCCTCGGATGGAGCATTCAATTGCTGGAAACTCCCACGACTAGGTGCAGACTGAAAACTCAGTGCGGGTTGTCCCGAACTTGTACGGTTTCAGTTCTGATCCTTGCGAAACTGAAATTGACCACCTTGCTGGGAAGTAGCATTCTTGTGCTTCGGTTGAGACTGCTATTGCTGACCCCCTCTTGAAGGCCCAAAACAACTCTTAGAAGGTCCTGCTGACTGAGTCTGACCACCTTGCGAAACAGCTCTAGGAGCGGGCACACTACCAATTTGTACTCCTACATGACCACCCAAAGCCATGGCCAAGTTTTCCTCTACCAAACAAGCCTTCTCGACAACAACTTACATGGTCTTAGGTTCAAAGACCCTTACACCACCACTGATGCATGCGTTCAAACCTCGAACAAAGTGCTGAACCAACATCCCTTCATCATGGCTAATCCCTGCATACTGCTTTAGCTCATAGAAGCAGCGTTCATACTGCTCCACTGACATTTCCATTTGCTTAAGATCATGAAATTCATCTGCCCTACGCTGCCTCCAATGATCTGAGAGGAAGCGAGCCCTGAACCTTTCCAAGAAAAATTCCCAAGTGACCATACTAATATCCATATGCAACTTTTGTTCCTCAAGCTGCCACCAAGTGGACGTGAAACCCCGCAAATGCATAACAACACATCGAGCCTTGGTATTACTACCATAAGGGTGCATTGCGAAGCATCGACCCCAATCAATTAACTAGGTCTCAGCTTCCAACCCTCCTCCAGAGCCATCGAAGGTAGGTGGATGAGCTCTCATTAAATCCCTCATATGACCAGCTAATAAAGCATCCTGATCAACTGAAACTCCCCTGTGCCTTCGAGACCTTTCTCTTTCTCTCTCAACCGGCTGATCCCCATTAGGTCTAGGACCCAATCTATCAAGAAGCTCACCCAACAGGTGCTGCAACTATCCATCCAACCCTGGCTGTTCCGGATTTGGTCCACCACCTGACGGATTGTTCTAAGAATTCTGCTGCTCCTCAGACTTAGGACCGTGATAACTTGGTGGTGAAGGATTCAGTTGATTGGCCCCACGGCCACCACCTTGGCCTCTTCCTCGGCCTCTACCTCTACCTCTACCTCTGCCTCTAGGCATGCTTCTGCACAACAAGACAAAGGTACACATGAGCTCAAGAGCCAACACGCAAAGGTTACCTAGTGGACATAACTACCTAGAGACCCCAGCATCTGCAACCTTGGCTCTGATACCAAGTTGTAACGCTTGCCGTGCAAGCCCCAAAGAACGAACAACAAAAGAACGCAAATATTTTTTTTAAACACAAAACAAATAATCGACATACTAAATATTAACTGATCATATACATACACATATACTTCATTTCATTCTAATACAAACAACATAATCAACTATGTCCTTTGGGGCACACGAGGTCACATCGAAATAGACATTACTAAACATCAACTCATAAGATATCAAAATGAACTATAAATGACAACATTAGATATATATATACATAGGTTCCATCACAAGATAAAACCATGAGAAATTACATAGCCAAATAAAGTTACAAAGTTGATAACTAAATTACAACATCTTTCAAATTTTACATCATATCAATATAGTTACATCATGATTCCCAAACATGTGGGAAAAATACAATATACAAGATTATCAAAATACAAGGAGATCAACTGGAATAAATCTTCAACTGGATGAGACTGAAGCCAACGAACGCTGATGGGGAACCCAACGGTGTGCGAAGCACGTTCCACCTGACCACCCCCATGCTAAGAGGTGACAGAGAAGTAACTCCGACCAAGAATGACAACAAGTATACCAAAAAGTACCAACATAGAACCATAACACAGTACTCCAATTAAAATGAACAAACAATAACATCCTAACATAGTATCATAAAGATTCCAGTTCATAAAACATAAATGAGAACATACAAGACCACAAAGCATACTAAAGATGTATCAAAACAATAATCATAAATCAATTTAAATCAATTCAAACAACAATCTAAACCAACTACCATAACCTACTTCTAGAGGAACTCAATAAAGTAAAACACATGGGCAACTAGGGGAGAGTGTCATCGCATAGTCCTACATGGGCTGTCCTGTGCTCTTCCTCCCAACTGGAGGCGCCAGTCCCATCTATGGTTGTCCTGTGCTCTTCCTCCCAACTGGAGGCACCGGTCCATAGGGTGACTAATGCAGAGCCATAAACCTCTCGAGAGGACGAGGTTACGACCTTGCCGACCACGGCCTTCTCAGCCTTCCATTAGCCTGCGGAAGCACTAATGAAGGCGAGGCATCCATATTTTAAATCTTGTAATGATGTTACTACCCAACCCTCCTAACTTAATTAATAGGTTTTCACTTGATTACTAACTCACTCGTGAGTTATCCTGAGCCCTTCCCCTTAAACGAGGCGCCGGCCCCCACGAGGAGCCACTCTCCCTAGAGACCCACCAAAACCAAGAGGAAACAGGGGTTGTACCATGCCAATCATGAACATCAAAATACAACAAAAGCAATACACGAGGCATAACCCATCTCGCAAATTAAATACCATAACATAATCTCATAATTCGGTACACCCCATTAATAAAATATAACTCAACAGAACTCAAGATGAAAAGGTATAAATTCAACAAAATCATCATCCTCTGGAAGACTAAAGTGTTAACACAAACGGGTTCCCACATCAATGAATTAAGAATGTCCCAAAACCCATCAATTCAACAAAACTCAATATCAAGAATAAAAAATAAAAGAAACAACTTATTTAATTCCAAAATAGATTCCATAATAAATTCCAATCCTAAAATATATTCATACTTAAACCAGAAATAATAAACAATGCTGTCATAAAATTATAAATTGATTTCCTTACTAAATTATCCTCCTACAGTTTGTAATTTAACAAATCAATAATAAGGATAAACAAAAGATTTCTTTCTATTTTATTGTTATTATTTCCATTATACCAGATTCTGTTTTATTTTAATCAGAAAAAGAAACAGAATATATATATATATATTTTTTCAAACAAAATAAAAATAATACTGCAACAGTTGAACAGAGGAATCAGAATAAATAAATTAATAAATATATATAAATATAAATATATATAAATATAAATATATATATACATATATATATAAATATATATATACATATTTATATACATATATAAATATATACATATATATATACATATATATATATATATATATATATATAAATTTATAAAATAAAAATCTGCACAGCAAATAAGAATATAAAATTCGCGTTTTAAAAGAAATTTAAATTACATACAAATTTACATGGGAAATTTTAATCCCAACACACAGGCACGGGGAAATACGCTGCCCGGCCGTGGGCAGTCTATGGACTGCCGTGGACAGTCCGCAGACTGTCACACGGTACCGGTGGCGGGGTGGTGGGTACGGCCGAGGCCGGACCACCACACAGCCCCCAATAAATATATATAAAACTCACAATTAAATGTGAAGCACAGTGCCGACAGAGCAATTCGATAATTTAAATTTTCATTCAAATTTTCATATGTATAAATACATGTGGGTATATATATATTTATATATATATATATATATATATATATATATATCTAATATATATATATTTATATATGTATATATATATATATATACACACTGGAATTTGAGCATTTCACAAACAGGGAAAGATATTTATACTGTACATTTCACTGTGCATAATTGAAATAAAAAGAACTGTTTTATAAAATATATTTATGAACCAGAATATCACAACCCAGAAATTTGTTGAAAGGAAATTGCCCTTAAACAAATATGTATATTTTAATTTTTTTAAACAAATGAGACAACAAAACTACTGTTCATTTCCAGATTGCAACAAAATCCCCTTTCCAATAAACAACAACCCAGAAACCCTCAGAAATTTCATTTAACAAATAACAATTCCCAATTCCTGGCTAAATATTCTTTGATTAAACCATAACCCCAATAGATTTTCTTCCTACAATTATTTGATTTTCAACCCTAAATAAAAATTTCACACATAGAGAAAAATTCCTATTTTAACAGAGAATAAATAATTAAAAGAAAAGAACCTGGCATCCTTCGCTTGCAGAAAAACTGTAGAAGCTTAATTTCTTGCTGCCGATCTTTCCAGCAACAGCTCCAAGTCTTTCTTCCTCTTCACTAATTTCTCCAGAAAATAGAAAAATAAACCAAAGACAGGAAATGATTGAAAGTAAAATTTCTCTAGCATTCCAACCATCCCCTCATACACAGAAAACCCCTTCTTAAAATCCATGCCCAGGAAACCCTTTCAATTTCCTCTTCCCGTGAATACCAGAGGTCACATTTCAATAAATCAAAATAATATTTAACCTTAATTCCTTTTTGTTGCCTTTTCCATATTTCATTTTCATTTTTCATGCATTTGATTAAAACTAAATAAATTTAAATCCACAAACATGAACTTTTATTTAAATAAATATATATATATATACATTCTTCCATAATACTTTATTAACTAATTACTTTCATATTAAAAAAATCAACCATTTGCAAAATAAATGCAATATTTTTACCACTACTACTAATATTTATGCATGGCCATATTTAATTATTATTTTATGTTTTTATTTTATTAATTACTTAATTATTTAAATTACTACATAAAACCATACACCACCCTAAATAAATCAAAAAATCACAATGGCATACAAAGACCAAAACAACAATACAATGAACATGACCAAGACGCACAAACCAAGAAGATACAGGACTGTTGACACCTTGGAACGGAGTTACTTTCATGTCACCTTTATTCAACTTTCTACTGTTGGGTTGGTTCAATGCTTGCCCAGACCTATCGAAATAGGTGGAATCGAGTCTTATTCCTGCAAAGTCTGTATCCAACAAGGTGATATACAACATATATACATATAATCAATTACAAAGCATCGTGAGAAGGATTTGCAGTGTAGCAGGGCGCTCGCAAATGAGTGATGCTACCTGTCCCCTCACCAATCCATATCATCATCTATCACATTAAAATTTACATTAATTTGCATCAATATCATCAATTACTATTTTCTAGTCTACTGAATTCCAAATTATTTCATCAAAACAATTGCAATAAACTATCATCATAATATCCATGACATTATAAGAGTATATAATCAATAACAGTCTAAGCTACCACAGCATAATATCAACAGTACCATCAAAACCACAATGTGCCAAACAAAACCACAGAGAATGTCAAGAATCAAGCAATAACATGAGGGGTATTACATGCACTTCCACTTGTCTCTCCTTCCTGACTTTCTTGATTTACCGGAATAATTTGAACTTGATTTTGTGTTTGATCATTCTTCCCTTTGTCTATACTATCTTGCTAGTCATTTGAATCATAGCCATAGTGTCTAGATGGCCTAGTAGAGTCCTCATCAACTCTTACATTTTCACTTTCAACCATTTTTCTCAATCTTTTATTATAGCACCAATAAGCCTTGCTTTTAGTAGAGTAACCTAGAAAGATTCCTTCATTGCTTCTTGCATCAAAATTTCCTATGTCCTCATCTCTCTTAATATAACACTTTCTTCCAAAGATCTTGAAATGTTTAACAGTAGGCTTATAACCAAACCATGGCTCAAAAGGAGTCTTACCAGAAATACCATTGACATTTACCCAGTTTAGAGTATACGCATCAGTGTTTACAGATTCTCTCCAATAGATGTGAGGAAAATTTCCTTCTATCATCATTGTTCTAGAGGCATCCAAAATTGTTCTATTCTTTCTCTCTACAACTCTATTATGTTGAGGGGTTCGGGGAGCAGATAACTGTCTTCTGATTCCATGCTCTTCACAGAAATAATTGAACTCTCAGGAAGTGAACTCACCACCTCTATCTGACCTTAGGAATTTTATCTTCATACCTGTCTCATTCTCTTCCATAGCTTTGAAAATTTTGAACTTCTCTAATGCTTCACATTTTTCTCTTAAGAAAGCAACCCATATCATCCTAGAGTAATCATCAATAAGCAACATAAAGTACCTTTCTCCTTGAAGACTTATGATTCTGGAGGGACCGGATAGATCAATATGCACTAACTCCAATACTCTATTTGAATGATGTTGTTTTCTCCAAAAAGAAACTCTAGTCTGTTTTCCCATCTGACAATCCTTGCATATTGTGTTAGTAGGCTTCACTAGCTTAGGTAGATCTCTTACTGCTTGAGTGGAGCTTACCTTGACAATGTTATCAAAATTCACATGAGACAGCCTTCTATGCCATAACCAACTTTCATCTACTTGAGCAATTAGACAACTTACATTAGCAGCACTCAAGTGAAAAATATTACCTCTTGTCTTTGTACCTAAAGCAATCATATTTCCAAAGCTTCCAAGTATCCTACATCTTCCATCTTTGAACTGAAGATCATAACCCTTGTCCACCATCTGTCCAACACTCAAAAAATTATGCTTCAATTCGTTAACATAAAGGACATCATTAGTGTTATGTTTACCACCAAGACAAATAGATCCTCTGCGATGAATCACAGCAGCATTGTTATCTCTAAATCTTACAACCCCACCGTCATATTTCTCTAGACTTACAAATTTTCTTTTGTCACCGATCATATGATGTGAGCATCTGCTGTCAATAACCCACTCATTCTTTTCTTCAATTCGGGTTGCAAGAGCTTTCTCAACTTTAGCAGATTCAGTAGCCACCAGACCATTTTCCTTGATAGCAATGAAAACCCATTCATCTTCATTTCCATTTTCTTTATCAGACTTTTCATCAATCACACCTTCTTCAACAAAATAACATTTATTTTGAAATCTAGGTTTGTTAGGCTTAGACCTAGGAACTCTTTTAGGACACCTTGAAGCAAAATGACCTATTTTACTACAAGAGAAACATTTAATAGGTAGCTTTCCTTTATACTTACCTTGTCCTATGCCTTCTTTCTTCACAATCATTGCTTCCAGCTCTTCTATCTCTCTTTCTTCATCTTCAAGTTGTTTCATCTCTTCCTCATACTTGAACAACTTTCTTGAACTTTCTCCCAGATCATATCTTTGCTTGTTTCTTTTGGATATAGAAGCCTTAAATTTAGATTCAGTCTTGGGGGTAGAATCACCAAATTCACTCAACTCAAAGGCAACAAGTTTACCAATCAGCATATCTCTTGTCAAATTTGTTAGTATTATGAGCTCTTCAATAGCTTGAGCCTTTGATTTGTAAGAGGGAGGAAATGATCTAAGAACTTTAGCTACAATTTCTTGTTCATCCAAGGTACCACTGGCACATCTAATACCCATCACAAGTTCATTTACTCTTTGCATAAAAGAAGAAATATTTTCATCTTCACCCATCTTCAAGGTTTCATATTTTCCTTTCAAACTTTGTAGCTTAGAGAACTTCACAAGTGCATCTCCTTCATATAAAGTCTCTAGCTTCTTCCAAATCTCATGATCTATCTTCAGATCCATCACATTTGTCATTTTTGAATCTGTCAGAGCACTCAGGAAAGCTTCAATAGCCCTGATGTTAATCTCAACCTCTTTAATCTCATTAGGATTGGAAGGACTATTTTGAGGAATATTATATTTTTTCTTTGTAATATTCTAGAAGGGTTCACCAATACACCTCAAATGAAACTCCATTATGGCTTTCCATAGAGAGTACTTTGTTCCATCGAATCTAGGACTATCCTTCTTGTATGATGCCATCTTGGATCACCTCAAGCTTTTAAAATTATTCAAAGGAACCTTCTCTTATACCAATTGTTGGAAAAACAAGGACAAGCAACTGAGAGGGGGGTGAATTAGTTGTCACAGAATATTTAAACTTTTCAAACTTAACTTTACTTAAACTTAGATTTGATGAATGAACAATAAACCACAAACAATCAGCACATCAGAAACATAGAGGTCACCAATATTTTTTATGTGGAAACCCTATTAGGGGAAAAACCATGGTGGATGTTAGTCCACAATATTATACCTTGTTAAAAGTATAAAGAAGAATAATGGGAATGCACATGCATTCAGGCACACTACCTAGATCTCACTACTCAAATTCAAGAGGGATCACTACCCAAAGAAGACACACTATCTTATAGAAATTCATATTAGATCCACAAGGTATGAACTGAGAAAATAGCTTCTACCAAAGCCTGACTACAGTTCCGGTTAAGCACAGAAACACTTCTTCACACTTCACTCAAACTTCTTCATGCTCTGCTCTGAAATCAAATGATTAGATCACTATTCGCACACTTGCACTTTCTCTGTTCTCTCACTCACCTTAACTTCGCACAAATAACCACTCTTATATATCCGCAACATGGATTTCCATCAACAACTTCGTCAGCCAAAGTAAAATATGAAATATAAAACATATACACAATGTCGACCCGAATACAAGTAACTTTTCAATGAGAATCCAACACTGTTGGCCAATATTATATTGTGGCCCAAAAAAATATCCTTGAGCATGCCAAACATTCAAATTTTAATCTCCAAGGATCCGTAACATGCTACAACCATCATGTTAGCCAAGAACATGAAAACTCAAACACACAAGAGAAAAATCTTCGACCACGAGCACACCAATCAGCACAGAGATGTAACAAGGATAGAGCATGATCTAGAGACATCCATAAACACCAAGAATCAATAGAGAAGCATCCACAACAACCGAAATTACTAGAATCACATCAACTTCAATTAGGAACACTAACTAAAGCCACATAAAAACTGTTAGAACACAATTGTTCATAACACGATCAAAACTTCATGCAGGCTTTTGAAACTTCTGATGGATAGACTATATACACTTAGAAATAAAACCTTTAATCCACAATGATTGATCAACATACTGAGAAAGACACCTTCATGACCTTTACTATTCCACTTTCAACCTACAACTCTTCCTTAACAATTTTCTCAATATCCTCGTCATATACAACCTTCAATACATTAATGCTAATAGTGTTGACATCAATGACAACCACATATCAACAACACAACCACAACATCCAATAGGTCTCTGATACCATGTGTAACACCCCACCACGTAACCCTAGAGGATGGCACAAACACAACAAAAGTGTAACCATTTTTTTAAAGTGTAATTAATAACAAGTAAAGTAGACTACACTTAATGCATACATCCTCTAAGGTACGCAACAACACTTAAATTCAAATACATAACATATAAATAATACTCATGAAATATATAGCATACATCCAGAGCATTAAACTCATCTCATTAGATACAAAGTACATTAAATAATCATCCATAGATTGCATTGATTCCATAAAGCAGTTACAAGACTCATTTCCAAAATGAGGAAGATCATATAATAATGTTACATTAACAATGATACAAGAATTCTCCTTGAATATAAATGAGGAGTAGTACATATACAAAGTATCTAACTGATACAAAAGAACATAAGAAATAGTACAAAGCAACTGTTACACATGAGCTCTCTAATGTGGAAGATCCTGCCATCAAGAACATGAAATGGGAACCCAACGGTGTAAGGTGGATGTTCCACCCAACCAAGTGGTACCCGAAGGCCCACCCCCCGTGCTAGGAGATAGTAAAAAGGACTTCATAGGAAAAACCAACAACCTCTAGACACAGGAAACACACAATACTATACCATACAAGAACAATACATACATTTAGGTTACATTGCTTCCAGAGTAAAAGAATCAAGTACATCAACTGCACAACACATATTGTTGTCATAGGAGGAGTGTCATCATAAAGCTGCATGGGTTACCCTAGCATCACTTTGTGCACTAGTCCCCATTGAGAGCCACTCCCCTACTGAAAACACAAGGATCTAATCCAAAACCCAATGGTAAACAAAGTGCACACAACGGATATTAAATCCCAATCCAAAATATAAGAGACAACACATCCTATTCATAATAACCGGGTGTTTAAACTGAATTACAACCAAGTGCACTGCCCAAGGAAACCAAAGGGTTGAACCATAAATCACAACAATCCCCCTCATAAAATAACATCATCTAGAAGACTTACAAACACAACTAACTGATTCCCCCAAAAATGTGAACAAAAAAAATCACAGTTTAATAAGCAATTCAGGCAAGTATTAATTACTAACTTTAGGATTTCCTAAATCCAATTTCCATTTCAAGAAACATTGCTCAAAATAATCTAACTTAATGCAATATCATTTATAGACAATAAAGAAATTAAATCTATTTGTTTTAAATCAATTTCCCAATTTCAACTATATAGAAATCAAATTTCTTTTTTTAAAACATTTTAGTTTAAAATAACTATCTTGTGCTTTTGCATGCACCTATTGCAGAAATATCCATTTAAATATATATATATTTAAATATATATATAATTATATATGTATTTATATAAAATTATACATATATATAAATATATTATTTAAATATTTAATTATCAAATTACAATTTTCCAAATGCATATTAAATATAAAATATATACACACACACATAGATATATATATATATTTGAATATATACATTTATTATATTTCATATATTAAAAACCACATCTAAAATAAAAATCAAATAAAATAGGGGTGGACAAATTTATAATCAGTGGCCATTATATTGGCAACACTGGCTATATAAACATAGCCAACCCCATGAAAATGGGGGGCACGACCACTGTGGGCAGCGCTGGGTTGCCTCCACAGTTTGCCTCCCTATGGGGGCGGTGGTTGTGGGGACGGCCACAACCTCCCCCAAATTTATATTCAGTATCATATTTTTAAATATAAACCTACGATTTTTTTTAAAATCGCCATACGATTTTTCAATCTGGTTTTTTTTTAATATAAATTTTTAAAATGATTTCTATAGAAATTGATATCATATAAAAATATGCATTTATATATATATTTGTATATGTATATGTATATATTAAAATATATATATATATATAAATATATATAGATTCATCAACATGAATGCTCCAGTCGAGCAAATTATTTTCACAAAAAGCTTTCTACAGGAAGTATTTAAGAAATCTTACAAAGGTTTCAATTTCCTAGCCAAATAAAACTAATTTGGAAAAAGAAAACAAAACAATAATCTTCTACAGGAAGATCTTTTCCAATACAATCAAAGGTTTTCTACAAATTAATAGGAAAATTTTAAATCCATTCCTACAGAGATTTTTCAAATCTTCTATTGTTTTCCCTATGGGGTTTCTATTGTTTAAATACAGTTTCCTACAGAGGCTCTTAGATTTCACTATAAAAAAAATTTTTGGGTATTCTATTTTTAAAAATCAATTTCTACAGAAGCTCTAAAATTTTCATGGCAATTTTCCAAACATAGCGATCTTTCAAATTTACAAAATAAATTAAAGCTTCTACACAGATAACATATTCTTCTTGTATAGACAATCTTTCTAATTTGCATAACAATAAAAAAAAAAAATTAAGAACCTATTTCCAGATGTTTGAGGAAATGATGTTTGAAGTAGAGCTTCACCTTCAGATTCTGATTTACCAAAGCTTCTTCCAAATTATCCACTTTTCTAGAAAGAAGAAAACAAAACCATAGCCAAAATTTCTCGATAACTTCTTTTTTTCAATTTTCAATAACCTCCCCAAAAATATCATTTTTCATTGCCATGAAGTAGCCTCTTTCCTCTTTTAGTTAATGCAAATATTCTCTCCGAGAATTAATTCCCAACAATAGTGTTTAATTTTTCTAACACATGTCACAAATAAAATATCTTTTCAACCAAATCACAGATATTTCCTCTAAGATAATTACAAGATATTTATGCATTTTAATAATTCATAATTCACATATTAATTTCTAATTAAATTTAATCTAACTAATTTAATCACTTTATAAAATCAATTTAATCACTAAGATTAAATCACTTTACAAAATAAATTTAATTTAATTAATTAAATCAAATATAAAGCTTCTAACAACATTAATCAAAATTAATTAAATAATCACTAAAAAACCATTATAAACATTAATTAACATTAATTTCCCATAGAACATACCTTGCAAAATAATTAAACCACAAGGAAAATGTGGATAACATAACAACAAAGCATACCGAAACAAGGACTGACAACACACTGTGACTAGAGTTGTGGCTTGAGAAGGAAACCCTGTTACTATCTCCCAATTAACTATTCCGTTGGGCAATGGGAATGCTCAAACCTGTGAATCTAGGTGGAGTCGATGTCTTGTACCTGAAATCCTGCAATCAAAACATATGTCATACATATATACAAATCATGAATCAAACACACCGTGAAGAGAAAATCGCGGAATCGCAGGGTGCTTGCAAGTGAGTGATGCAATCTCGTTCCCTTCACCAATATAGTGTCACATCAAAACTGACAAAACTAAAACATCAATTAACTACAGATGTGCATATAACAATATCAACTCAAATAAATAACTATGCTAACCAAAAAGCATGTCATAAACAGTAATCATCCATAAAGTGTACCATCACATCACAATATAAAAACCATCATCGCTCCAATGTCAGTGATCAAATAACAACATAGTATCATAGTCTATCAAAGTAAAAGTATTGTCAGAAAACATAAGAAAATCGGAGGTTTCCTATAGATTTGGTCTAGGGAATATACGCCCTAGACCAGCTAATTTAGCTCCAAATTCAAATATGTCGATGTCAATAATTTATTATTTTAGTTTCCAATTTCAATTGTCATCTATCATTATTTATTTTTTTAGGAAATTAGAAGAATTGCATATAAATACCTATTAGCTTTTACCATTTCTAATCCTAAAGGCATCCTAGCACTTTTATTGAGAAAATTGAGAATCATAAAATCATTCAGGAGTAGTTAAGAGCATAATTATCAAGATTATTGAAGAATTTCATCATTCAAGAATCATGTCATGTGTTATATAATTTTATCTTCTTTTTTTATGCATTTTATTTATGTTCACTAGCAATTGTAGGTTCTCGAATCAAATCAAATCAAATCAAGTAACAATTGATCCTTGAAGGTGATGAGTATGCCTTTAGTCCATCAAGGAGATCAAATTTGAGTGGTGAGTTGCAACAAAATTGCCAATTCATTACTTGTTTTATCATTAGCCTCTATCCAACCAAGGACAAGCTCTCTTTTTATCATAATTTTTCATTTTTGAGGTAGGAATACAACATGGGGTCTGAATTAAGAAATCCCCTATATGGAACAACCCTTCCCCTCTTCTCCTGTGTGAAGGTGGAAAATGTGAAGTGAGTTGAAGGAAGATTGAAGCCTACTTATTCATTTATGCACTCTAACCCTACATGTTTTAAAGTCGTAGAATCTACATTTTTTCCTAGAAGATAAAAGTTATAGACCAGGGACCTCAAGCCTATGATTTTAATTTATAGAAAACATGAAGAAAGTTTAAGGTATATTGCACCCTAGACCAGCTAGATTTGCATCAAATTTAAATCCCAAGTTCCTTTATGTATTCTCTCTATATTTTTTATTTTGAATTATATATTTTTGCAATAAGTTTATCAAGAATCATAACACACTATTGTACATGCATATTTTTTCATAATTAGATCATTGTATTTTAGAAATTAGTCAATTAACAATCACATCATCATAACATTCACACACACAACCCACCATAAGCATTGGATTAAAGATCTGACCCACCATTCTAGCTCTCCCAAATAGGTTTCTATCCAAGTGGTCATCGAGGTCATCTTTAATCCAATCCAAAACAATTGGGAAGAGGGGCTTAATCCTTTTCCCAATCAAACACTCACAATCCTAATAAGGTACTTAGTGAAAGGGGTTAGGGATCAAAGTTTAGAGGTATGAAGGGAATGGTACTCTAGTAAGGGAATGTATGAAATTTCAATGTAGAAAGGAATTCAAGGAAAAAGGTCATTTTTTTTAGTTTTAGGGGTGCCAAGGAAAATGAATGATAGTAAGAACATGTCTAAACTCAATGCAAAGGATTAGTTTTTGGAGTTTTATTGGAAAGAATGTTGGTAAGGGAGATCTAAAATGTTTGAAAGTTTGAAAACCTATCCAAACTTAGATAAATGACCCAAAACATCCTAAAAATATAATTTTCTCATATTTTTGCAACTTTTAACACATTATAGGCATGTGGGGGATGAAAAAGGATAACACTTTAGATAAAAAAATGACTTATAGAAAACCCACTTAGAATCTTTTCAATTAGTTATAAATGATGGCTTAACACAATGAAACTACAATGAGATAGTAAAAAAATTAAGACCTTTTAAAATTTGACACATCTGAAATAGGGCTCCAAGATATTGTAAGATACACTTTTTCAAAAAGAAAATTATGTATCATTTTTTAACAAAATTTGAATCGTAGAGCCAACTTCAAATTGCTCTATCTCCCTTGATAGTAATTCAATATTTAATGTGACCATATTTTTTAAATCTATCAAATTTCTATTTATAATGAATCTTGATGTATACTTTATGAAGACCTGTGTGAAATACATAATCATCTACAAAATTTTCAGCCCCAAATAGAAAAAAATCAACAACAAAAACTTCACTTTTTCTTGGAAAATGTCCTCATACCAAATGTTAAGAACCTCACATAAATTAATAGAAATAACCTGAAAATGAAAGAGAGATTCCACAACTCAATAATACGAATACTCAAATATATTTATAAAATATATCAAACCCTTGAGGTAGGGAAATACCATAAAATTCTCCTTATTGTAAGTAAGGTACTCCACACTATATCTCATATGAGATGCCATTAGAACATAATAATATTATGTTGGAAGTTTTTCATTGTTAATGTTGTTTGGAAATATGAGCATGAGGTGCATATATTGTATGATCTAGTGTTTTCATTGATGTTAAAATTTTCATGATCATTTTAGCATGGCTTGGAAGAATTATTGAAGACATTTGAATAGAACAAGTTGATCTAGAAAATATGGTTATATAGGAATTTTGCTAAGAATTTCTTCTGGCAGTATTGTGGTTCAATGCATCCGTTTTTGGGTCAGCACTCCACCTCATGTTGGTATATCACTTTGTGATTTTAACTACAGTCTTGAGATCATCAGATACATCTACATTCAATATTTAGTGACATTTTGTGAAGTATTCTGAAAGTTATGAATGATAGAGTTTAGCTTTGTATATTATAGTCATTCCTTGTATAGTGTATAAGTGTGGGAGATTCTGTATTTCTTTGTGGATAATTATTTTGTTCTACGATGATGAGGATAAGCTACTAGATGTTGGTTGAGTGGGAATTCAAAGGAAGATCAAGTTTTTAAGTCACACATATGGTGAATTGTATGTACATATGAAGGTTTTATTTTTAGGTCTCATTTTGGGCCAACCTAACATATTTGATGTTTTGTGGAGGATAAGCAAGTAACTTTGTCTTATGTGGGATCTATATTAGGCCCATATTGACCTATCTTAAGGTGAATTGAATTTTGAATTATGGTGTGAGATGTGGATATAATTTTTTGAGGAAGACATGTTTAATTTTGTGTGTTACTTCTAATTAGGCCTCCCTAATTGAAGTTACATTTGATATGGATATATATAGGAGATTAACTTCAAAGTTATTAGAAGATGAGGAGAGAGGATGATGAGGTTTTTGATGATGATGTTGATGTTATAGAGAGATTAAATTGCATGCGAGTAATGAGAGATATATGACATGTATGGTGCTTCGCCTACATGTGTGTGATGTGAATGTAATCAGACTTGAGCAGATTGTGAGTAGAGTAGAATATTGTTTCAGATCTATGTGAAGATTACTGTGTGCTTCATTGGAACTATAATACAACATATGATAGATGTTATTGTATCAGTTCAATAGGCTGTGTAGCCACCACTTCTTTCTATCTTTCTTACCTTATGTGGGAAGTGAATTCACTTGGACAATGAGTCCACCTAGAAGTGAACCTTTTTGTAATATATTATATCCAAATATAATATATTGTGAGCTAACTCTCATTGTGGTTTTTCCCATTTTTGGTTTTCCATGTAAAAATATCGGTGTTCATGTGTCATGTGATTTGTGAATGTCTTCATGTTCTCATTCATCATTGCAGTTACATTTATTCTAATAATTGGATGGCTTATTCTTAATTAGTTTAAAGGAATACTAATTCACCCCCTTTCAATATTCCAGGTGTTCAACAATTGGTATCAGAGCTTGGATCCCTGGAAGGAGCTTGACCGTTTTGGGAAGATCTTGGAGTTTGAACACATGGATGATAGAAAGTGTCCTATTCCTCTAGAAGAGATTCCTACTATTGAATAGATAGAAGAAAATTACATGTTAGACAAAGATGGAGAACTCAAATTTTCTCTTGAAGATCTTAATAGAGTTGACGATGAAAATAGAGATCTAAAGGAGAATCTTAAAGAGGAAAATGAATGTATCAAAAAACTAAGAGAGAAGATCAATAAATTCAGAGAAAGGCATAAGGAAGTCAATGAACAATTGAAACAAGCAAATGAGAAAATCACCAAATTGAAAGTAAAAGTGGAAGAAAAAAAATATTGAGGAATTTTTAAGTGCAATGGTGGAAAGAAAATCTAATGAATGCATGAGGCTTGACTAAGAAGTGGTGAATCTGAGATCGGATTTGGAGAAGGAAAGAGGCTATGAGGAAAAATTCAAGACAAGTTCCACAATTATTGATGAGTTGATTGCAGGACAGAAGCCATCTAACGACAAAGTTGGTCTAGGACTTGAAAGAGGAGAAAGCTAAAAAGAAAATCAAACATCTAAAGTAAAGAAGATCAGTGAACCAGAGAAAGTTGAAGATAAGAACAATGGAAAGTTTTGGAAAGAAAGAAACAATGCTAGAAGATCCCACATCATACAACTAAATGCTCAAAGGTACCCATCTTTTAATGGTATTTGTTACTTTTGCAATAAATTTGGACATAAAGCAATGGAATGCAGAAGAAAAATAAATCAAAATGTTTCATCCTTTACTGGTCAATGCTTTACATGTAAGAAATTTGGACATAGAGCAAGTGAATGTAGAAGTCAAATGATGAATGCATATAACAATGGTAGAATGACTCAATCTTTCAAAGGTTACTACTATACGTGTTATGGATTTGGACACAAGGCTAACCAGTAAAAATCTAGAATGAATGAAAGGAATAATGCTCAAAGGAATATCACGTGTAACAATTGCAAAAGGCTTGGACATATTGCTAAATTTTGCAAAATTAAAAAAACAAGGAAGAATGATCAGATTAAGAAGAATGAACCAGATTAAAACATTGATCCAGATAAAGAAAATAAGGAAATGGAAAATATATGGAGAAAGAAAGAAGAGACCGAGGATAAGGGAGAATCTGTACCACTCTCTGATGTAGATGCTTCCTCTGGTAATTAAGCCTAGATCTATGGCTTAGGGGGAGATTTAATGAAAAACCTATGACCCCTGCTAGAAAAGAGGTGCTTGAGATATAGCATGGAGATATGTGATGAAGAATGAAATTCTTAATCTAAGGAAGAAAACTATGGAAGAAAATATTCTAATGTGGCAATTTACGGAGCTTGGAAAATTGATTGTGCATACAAGGTTTTAAGGTTTATCATCTTTTTATCTGAAGAATTTATTATTGAAATGGGTCAATTTGGAGAGATAAAAGTGTGTTTGATAAGAAAAATTTATTTCATTGAATGTATTCAAAGAGTAGAGGAACAAGAAGTGAGTTTGAAGGGTCTAAAGCATCTCCAAGTTGTAGAATTTCAAAACCCTACTTTGTCAGGAAAGAGAAAAAGGTATTTGACAATCTCTGCACATTCTAATTTTTTGGAATTATCAATAGAAGGAAATTTTAAATGCAATGGAAACATTGGAAATTGTAGATATTTCTCAAAGAATGCAACCCAAATTTAAGAGATACTCTACCATAATTTTAGATGTTGATCCCCTAGGTGAATTTTCACATATACCTCTTGGGGTTATGCCTACCAAAGATATTATTGCTTATATTCATGGGAATACAGAAGAGCACCCTTGCAAAGAATTGTTCAATCTATGGGTAGATGAATTAGTTGAAAAAGATTACACCTTGAAAACATAATACAATATCTTGACTGAGAAGAAATTAGACGTGGAACTGGTTTCCAAACTTTAGCAATGAAGAGAAGTGTAATAGAATGGCATTGAGTAGAATTCATCATTAGTTCATCTAGATTGATGGTCCCCACATTATTACCAAAGAGGTGATTGGAGAAATCACTAGTTTATGGTCCATCAGACCTATTTCAGTTTGGAAAAATGTTAAGAACAAATACATAATGTTGCAAACATGTACTATAATAAACCCTATCAAAAATCCAACAATTCAATATACAATCATGGTTATTGGACATATGATTTATGGAGACAAGTTGGTCTCTACGACCACAATTCATATGGCAGTGGATATGATTGCAAATAATGGTGAATATGACCTTTGTGAGTTGCTCCGACAACAAATGATGGAGAACCTAAAATAAATTAAGAAGAAAGAGCATATATTCAGGTATGGCACATTGATAATATGTTTGGTTTTCTACTTTATGAAGTAAGTTACAGTTGTTAGAAAAATTAATTGGTTGAATGAAAATCCTATTGCTCCTCAAATAAGAGACTACATGAGAAATCTAGTAGATATGGATGCTCAGGGTGATTCTCTTACAATATTCCTTGCAATGTTCCAAAGGAGAATGAATATGAGATAGAGAATTCTGAGAGATGTGGTAATAAAATACATGAATGACATTACCTTCTTGTTTTCTACTGATTATTGCATGATGGAAGCAGTTGAACCTAGAACTGTTTGGGTCCTAGAGTTTGGTTATGAAGTGACAAAAGAAGTAGTTGTTGGTTATGTTGAAGTGTTGCTGAATAGTCCTAAAGATCATACCAGACCAAGATTTGGAAACTTTAGAGAGAAGAAAATGGAAGTTTCTCAAAAATTCAAGAAATCACAAATAAAGAAATAGATTGATGCTGAGGAAGAATCATATGCCAAAGAGTTTTGAATTTCCATGGACACTTCTAGGGCAGCTATAGAGAGAGCTAGAGATGACATGAGTATAGAAGAGGCCTTTGGTAGATCTAGGATATCAATTATTGCATCTCTACCTATAGCTAGTAAGAAGAGGAGATCCACGCGTGGTCCTCCAGCAAGGGAGAAATCCCCTCCAGTAGTCCATGCCATTAGGATAGAAGAAATGAAAATCACAAGAAGAGTCAAGTAGAAAACCATAAGGAAAAATGGAATTAGCAGCAATGGAACCTCTAAAGGATATGTAGATGATGCTCAAGCATGAGATCAATGAAGCAATAAAAACAACATAAGAGATAATGGAAAAATTCAAAGAATATGCCTCTAGTCTAAGAGAACAAGTTGAAACATGGATTGTAGAGAAGTTATTGGAAATCACAAAAAAGTGTGCACTTATACATAGCAAAGTGGAAGAGAGTTTGAAGGATGTTCATGCCTATGAAGAAGATGCAAGAAATCTATATCTATGTTGCATGAAGTGGTCTGATATTACACAAAGCATGAAGGATGCTATGAATACAATTGAGACATAGATAAGATATGCATCAAACACTTATGACCTGACTCGTACAAGATAGAGATGATCAAACCTAGACTACTCTAGTGACCTTACATGAAGAATAATTTAACCTGCAGAGCTAGAAGGAAGAAATAATAAGAAAGTTTGTGAAGCTAAGGGACTTGGTGAAAATGGAGCATATACCTATCTCAAGTGCCCTTGCTAGTATAGATAGGAGTTCAAAGATAAATCTTAACCCTTGTACTCTGGAAGAAGGAAAGGAGACCATGGTGAAGCTTGAGTTACAACACAGAATACTTGCAACAGCAAAGGAACATTAGGAAGAAGGCATATCCACTTGGAAAGTCATCCTCCAGAAGCTTCAATGGTCAACATCTTCAAGTTGTCAATTTTTACTCATATGCATTTTCAAAATTTTCAGATTCTTTTTGCATATATGTGGAAGGTATAGAATTTTTTGGTTAACTCCATAAGGGGGAGTCATCACACTCTTCCAGTTACTTTTTCTCACATACATATCTAAGGGGGAGTGTACAAAGTTATTTTGATACCGATACACTCTTTACCATTGATGTCAAAGGGGGAGAGATATTGGGAAAAAACTTTGGAGAAACACTTGGAAAGATATTGAGAAAGACTTTTGGGAGAAATATGTGTAAAGGGAAGATAAATTTTTTTGGAAAATGTCTTTTAATATGCATGTTGCCATCAATGATAAAGGGGGAGATTGTTGGAAGTTTGTCATTGTTGATGTTGTTTGGGAACATGAGCATGAGGTGCATATATTGTATGATCCAATGTTGTCATTGATGTCAACATTGTCATGATTATTTTAGCATGGCTTGGAAGCGTTCTTGAAGACATTTGAACAAGACAAGTTGATCAAGAAAATATGGTTATACAGGAATTTGGGTAAGAATTTCTTCTAACAATATTGTGGTTTAGTGCATCATTTTTTGGGTCTGTACTCCACCACATGTTGGTATATCACTTTGCAATTATAACTACAGTATTGAGATCATCAGATGCAACTACATTCAAGATTTGGTGACATTTTGTGAAGTATTCTGAAATTTATGAATGACGAGTTCAACTCTGTATATTATAGTCATTCCTTGTATAGTGTATCAGTGTGGGAGATTCTGCATTTATTCATGGATAATTATTTTGTTTTGTGATGATGAGGATAAGCAACTAAATGTCAGTTGAGTGGGAATTCAAAGGAATATTGAGTTTCGAAGTCACACGTATGGTGAATTGTATGTACATATGAAGGTTATTTGTTTAGGTATTATTTTAGGCTGACCTAACACATTTGATTTTTTGTGGAGGACAACCAAGTAAATTTATCTTATGTTGGATCTATATTAGGTCCATCCCAACCTATCTTAAGGTGAATTGAATTTTGAATTATGGCACGAGATGTGGATATAATGTTTTGAGGATGACATGTTTAATTTTGTGTGTTACTTCTAATTAGGATGACCTAATTGAAGTTACACTTAATATGGATATATATACGAGATTAACTTCAGATTTATGAGGAGATGAGGTTGTTGATGATGATGTTGATGTTATAGAGAGAGCATATTTCATGCAAATAATGAGAGATATATGACATGTATGGTGCTTCACCTACATGTGTGTGATGCGAATGTAATCAAAGTTGAGTAGATTGTGAGCAAAGAAGAATATTGTTTCAAATCTAAGTGAAGATTATTGTGTGCTTCATTGGAACTGTACTCCAACATATGATAGTTTCTATTGTACTAGTTTAAATAGGCTATGTAGCTACCCATTCTTTCTATCTTTCTTACCTTATGTGGGTAGTGATTTCACTTGGACAATGAGTCCACCTGGTAGTGAGCCTTTCTATAATATACTATATTTGAATATAATATATTGTGAGCTAACCCTCACCGTAGTTTTTCCCATTTTAGGTTTTCCACGTAAAAATACTAGTGTTCATGTGTCATGTGATTTGTGGATGTCTTCATGTTTTCATTCATCATTGCAGTTACATTTATTCTAATAATTAGATGGCTTATGTTTAATTAGTTTAAAGGAATACTAATTCACCCCCTCTTAGTATTCCAAATATTCAACATATTAGGGGTCATATAGGTCTTTGTAATATTTATACAAAGATACAATATAAGGTATATTCACCTTATAATAAATAAATGCCTTAAAATACATCAATAGAAATATTAAAATATTTAATAATTTATTAAAATAATAATATTTAATTTAAAATATTCTCATCCTTTCTCCCAATATTTAAGGGGAGTTGCCACAAAAGAAAATTAATTTAGATGGAGATTTTGGACTTGTGATTTATCACTTTGCATAAAATGATTTAAAAAGGTCAATTTTAAGATACAAAGGAAATGGAATAATCCTTTAAGTTTATGCTCTATTTATTATAGATATTATGTAAGTTTTCTTATAGTGATTATTTATCAAAGATTTTTTAATTAATAGTTTCTTGTTAAATTTTTTGTTTCTTGTGTTTTTTTATATAATAATTATTTGATCATACATTTCATTCATAGTTAATAATTAAATAATTTATACACCTAAATTTAAATTATATTTAGAAAATTAACATGGTATTAGAGCTTTCTATTTCAAAAAAAAATCAAAAATCAATTAAAAAACTAGGTGGGTTTTTTGAAAATTAATTTTATCCTTTTAATATATAATAAGCATAAATCACATTTTATTTTATAAGAACAAGGTTACATTTAAAATATTTTTATTGAAATTGAATTTTTTTTAGAAAAATCAAATATAAACCCTTGAGTTCAATAATATAAGCATAATGCCATCTTCTTCTTTTCTCATGTTATTCTTCATTACCTTTTTTTAAAAAAATTACACATTTTAATATAATATATGGTAGAGATTTAATAAAAACCTTAAAAAGTATATAATAAATTATACATAAAATAGATTACAAGTGAGAAAATACTAAAATATTAAATAATTTATATATTTTTGATAAAGATAAAACTCAAAACAAAATCGTCTATACTCTTTCATAAAGTAGTCATTAAGTAACTAGCATGAGTACCATGAGATATAGTACTAACAAGAACAAACAACATGAATAAAAATAAAATAAATGAATCTCAATAACATAACAAAAGCACCTAATTATTAGCTACCTTTTAGATCCAATTGGTAGCTTGCCATTCTTTGGAGAGAAATTTGGCCCAATCAATCAAAGAATCCCTTAAGGGAACCTCTTCTCTAGCACTAGTATAATATCTTTGATCTATAGAATTGTCTCTAGTTCTCTTGGTTGAGCCCTCTTGTATGATAGTATTTTAGTCTAGTTGTAGAAATTTTTTTTATTTTCTTGATAAAGTTGATGATTTGAGACATGTTCTCATTCAAATTCTCTTAGTTCTTCTATAGTGTGTGAAACCCTAACTCTAGTTTCTCCTATTTTTAGAATGACATAAAAGAAATATTTTACCTCCTACCATATGTTTCCATCCACATGGGTTTTGGGTTGTTTCTTGGTCTATTTAAACACCTTCATCTCCATTTCATGCACTCTTGGTGTGATTCTTTGGAGATGGATAAGGAACCATTTCATTAAAATAATGTGGAGATCAATATTTTCATATAATTTATCCACATGATCTTTCAATTTATTGTAGTTGAGGTATTCGACACCTTTCTAATCAGAAAGGTGACAAGTAGGAGAGCCCTAGTGTCTTGAAATATAATCACCTTTTAACTAGTTTATTGGGCTAGGGGTAGGATTGTTGGCAACACAAGGGAAAAAAATTGAGAGGGGGGGTGAATCAGTTGTCATAGAAATTTAAACTTATTAAACTTATTCAACTTATTCTCAAATATGATTAATAACCATGAAAGCATAAATCATCAACACATCATAAACACACATAACACCAAGATTTTTTTACATGGAAACCCTGTTAGGGGAAAAACCACGGTGGAGGTTAGTCCACAAGATTGTACCTTGTTAAAAGTATAAAGAAGAAAATGGGGAATGCACATGCATTCAAGCACACTACCTAGAGCTCACTACTCAAAGACAACAAGGATTACAGTCTAAAGGAAGACACACTATCTTATAGAAACATTCAGATTACATCCACAAGATTTTGAACTGAGAAAATAACATTAGCTAATTCCTAATTACAGTTTTGCTTAAGCACATCAACACTTCTTCACACTCTACTTCTACCTTTGAATGATTAGGAAATTATTTGCACATCTCATACCATCAAATGGAATAAAAAAATTCTTATATATATATCCACAACTAGAGATTACATCGCTACATGTCGGCTCAACAAAATAATAAAACATGTACAAATTGTCGACCCAAATCAATAAACAATTTTCAATGTGCACCAACCAATGTTGGCCACAACATAGTGAAGAACCAAAACAACATCCTCAAACATGAACCACCTTCAAAAATTATGCCTCAAAGATCCACAACACGTTACAATCACCCTGTCAACCATGAACATGAAAAACATGAATACACAAAAGAAAATCACCAATCACAAGCACAACGATCAATGTGGACGTGCAACACAGATAGAGCACAATATAGAAACATCCACAAGCATCATGAATCACTAGAGAAGCATCTGCAACAACTCAAATTACTAGAATCACATCATCTTCTTTTAGGAACATCAATTAAAGCAACAGAATAACTATCAAAGCATAGATACTCATAACTTGATCAAATCTTCATGTAGATATTTGAAACTTAATGTGGATAAACTAGATATACTAAACAAAAAACCCTTTAATCCACAACCTTTGATCATCAACATACTAAACTTGAAACCATGTTGAACTTCACTTCATCACTCACAACCTGCAACTTGTTTTATTACAATTTTCTCAATATCCTCGACATATACAACCTTTAATGTCTTTAAGGCCAATAGTGTTGACATCAATGACAACCACATATCAGCAACATCCAAATTTCTCCCAGTATATATTGATGGCAAATGCCACGATGTGAAAACACCATCAATGCACTTTCTTAGCCTCTTCCACCTTAGATTCTCTTCACTCTTTTCTCTCAACTCTTTTCACATGACTCTCCCCTTTTTGACATCAATGAAAAAAATACACATTCTCTTTCTCCACACAAGCTCTGAACTACATTGATGAACATCTAACTACTCCCCATGAGTAGCAACCACCACAACATCAATCCAGATCAAGATATGACTATGAAATGCACAGACTAATGCAAGTCAATGCATCTTAATTATAATTAGGAGGGGTAATCACTCCCTAGTTTCCTCTAAGATACTCAAAAGTATTTTGAAAGGGGTTTGGTAAAGATATTTTCTCAATTTGTCTCCTTAGTGGGGAACATATCATCTAATCTGACTTTTCACTCACCTTCTCTCTTAGAAACTTGATAGATATATGCTTGGTTTTTGAATGCAGCACCAAATTCTTAGAAATGTTAATTGCACTTGAATTATCACAAAAAATATAGCAATGGGTTCATCATACACAAATCTAATATCTTTCAACACCTGCTTCATCCACAATACTTGAGTACAATTGCTAGCAACATCAATATATTTTTCCTCTATAATAGATAAAGAAATGGCATTTTGCTTCTTACTTAACCATGAAATCAGCTTCTTTCCCAAGAAAATGCACCACCACTAGTACTTTTTTTTTCATTCACATTTCCTACCCAATCAACATTAGTAAAAGCACTCAAAGTAAGGTAATCTTCTTTAGGGTACCATAGGCCAAAATCAACTATCCCCTTCAAGTACCTAAAATCCTCTTCATAGTTGTCACATGAGATTTCTTAGGATCAACTTCAAATCTTGCAACAATGCATACATAATTCATGATATCAGGTCTAGTTTGAGTCAAATAAATCAATCCACTAATCACGGATCTGTATCTAGTCTTATTTTCTTTCAGAGAATCATCATCTTGTGTCAACTTGCATCCGGTCACCATAGGTGTACCAACTGGATTTGAATCTTCCATACCAAACTTCTTTAGCAATTCTTTCACATACTGGACTGAGATAAAGATCCCTTATTTAGTCGGTAATTTTGCAATCCCAAAATACTTTTGGTATCTCTCCAATCATAGACATTCCTAAACTCACTTGCATCTCATCAACAAACTTTCATGCAATAAACTATCATCTCTCCAAGTAAAAATGATATATCATCAACAAAGACTTCAACAATCAAATCTTTATCATGATCAATCTTGAAATACAAATTACTATCACAGCATTCCTTTTAAATCCAAGCTTCAACAAATACTTGTCCAATATGGCATACCATGCTCTTGGGGCTTGCTTAAGTCCATATAGTTCTTTCTTCAATCGACAAACCTGATCAGTCAATTGAAATCCATCAGGTTGCTCAACATACACTTCTTCTTCCAGTTCACCATTTAGAAATGTTGACTTGACATGCATCTGATAAACCTTGAAGTTTTTGTAAGCAACATAAGTAATAAATAGCCCCACAACTTCAACTCTAGCAATAGGACTGCAAAATCTTTCTGAAAGTCAATCCCTTCCATCTAAGAATATCCTTTACATACCAGTCTTGCTTTGTTTCTAACAACTTCACCTTGCTCATTCAGTTTATTCCGAAAGACCCATTTAGTTCCAATTACATTTTTTCCTTAGGTTGAAGAACAATAATCCATGTATTATTCTTCTTCAACTTTAGGTAGTTCTTTCATTGCTTCCACCCAATGTTCATCTTTGCACGCTTCATTCACACTATTAGGCTTACTCTTAGAAATCAAATAGTATTCTTTTGCAATTTTTCTCCTAGTATGAACACCTTTGTTCTTATCACCTATAATCCGATCTTCTGAATGATTTAGTCTTACATATCTTGGAGTCTTTGGATGTTCTGAATTTCGAGATCTTTGATCTCACTTCTACACTTCTCTCAACAGGCCCTTCCTCCTCTTAATTTTCCTGATTCACTGGAATGATTTGAACTTGATTTGAATCCTAAAATTTCTTTCCTTTATCTGAACTATCATTCTTATCGTCTAAATCATATCCACAAGTTTTGTATGGTCTAGCTATGTCTTCATCAACCTTGACATTAACACTTTCAACTAATTTCCTCAATCTCTTATTGTAGCACTAGTAGGATTTGCTCTTAGTAGAATAACCAAGAAATATTCCTTCATCACTTCTAGCATCAAACTTTCCTATAGCTTCTTTCATATCTCTTTGATATAGCATTTCATCTCAAAGATTTTGAAGCAAGTATCTATTATAGTATTTTCTATACCATGCCTATATGATTCTTATTGATAGTTCTTTGACTTATACCCTGAGAGAGTGTACAATGACTTCCAGAGATATGAGGAACATTTCTCCCAGCATATAGTCTTCAGCAAATTTCACTGTTCTCCTTTCTCCACAACTCCATTTTGGCTGAAATCCATAAGGCAAAATGATTGTCTCTTTATCGGCGCTCTTTCACAAAAAAATAATTAAACTCATTGGTATGAATTCACTCACTCCTATCTCGATTCAAACACTTAATTTTCGACCTGTCTTTGTTCCCAACCATAGCCTTAAAGATCTGAACTTCTTCTAGAGTTTCATATTTTTCACTTAAGAAAGTGCAACCTGCTATAATTTAGAATAATGGCAACATGAAATACATGTAACCTTGTAAACTTAACTCTGAAGGACCACACAAGTTAGTATGCAGCAAGCCCAACACTTCATTTTTAAAATAAATAAGAAAGCTCTTAAAATGAAACTGAAGCTTGCTTCCTCAACTAATATCTCTATTACAAAGGCTGTAGGTTTTCTAGGACAAACTTAGGAAGATTCCTCCTCAGCAGCTCCCAGAAAGAACTTATCTTGATATTGGCTTTTCTAAAGTTAATATATTACACATTCTCCTATGCCACAACCAAATTTCAACAACTTGAGCAATCAGACAACTTTTTTACGAAAATGAGAAACATATAGGAAATCATCAGTATTATTCTTACCATCAAGAGAAATGGATCCTTTGCCACGGATTACACTAGATTTGTCATCACCAAATCTTACAACACCACCATCATACTTTTCCAAGATCACAAATTTACTTTTATCACCTGCCATGTGATGAGAGCATCCACTGTCAATCACCCATTCATCTTTCTCTTCAACTTGAGCAACTAGGGCTTTCTCCACATTTGTACAACTAGTAGATTCAATAGGGACTGGATCATTTTCCTTGATAGCAATAAATACCCATTCATCCTCACTTACATTCCCTTTATTAGATTCATCATATGTCACACCTTCATTAGCAGCATAATAACACTTTCTTTGAAATCTAGGCTTGTTAGGTTTGGCTTAGGAACTCTTTCCAAACACCTTGAGGAAAAATGACCTATCTTATTGCAAGAAAAACATTTAATAGGAAATTTCCCTTTATACTTATCTTCTCCTTTGGCTTCCATTTTGATAATAAATGCTTCAAGCTCATCTATTTTTCTCTCTTCTTCTTCAATCTCTCTCATTTCCTCCTCATACTTGAACATTTTTCTAGAAGAACTTTCACCTGGATCATATCTCTTCTTATCTTTTCCGGATATAGTAGCTTTGAATGCAGATTATATCTTAGGAATAATATCACCAAACTCACTTAACTCAAAATTAGTAAGCTTACCAATCCACATATCTCTGGTTACATTTGTCACAGTCTGAATCTCCTCAATAGTAGCATCTTTGGATTTGTATGTAGCAGGAAAGGATCTGAGCACTTTAGCAACAATCTCTAATTCTTCCAATGTTCCACCAGCACATCTGATACTACACACAAGTTCATTCACTCTGCATAAAAGAAGTAATATTCTCATCATCACCCATTCTCAACATTTCATATTTCCCTTTCAAACTTTGCAACATGGAAATCTTCACATGAGTGTCACTTTCATACAAATTTTCCAAATTTTCTAGATCTCATAAGCAATCTTTAGATCCATTACATTTGTCATCTCGGAATCAGTCAAAGCACTCAACAATGCTTCCTTAGCCCTGATATTATACTCGGAATCCTTAATCTCAGCAGCAGTAGAAGGACCATTCTATGGGATAACATACCTATTCCTTGTAATGTTCCAGTAGATTTCACCAATGCATCTCAGATGACACTCCATTCGAGTCTTCCATAGAGAGTAGTTAGTTCCATCAAATCTTAGACTATCCTTCTTATATGTCACCATCCCAGATCACCTCAAGCTATTAAAATTCTTCCAAGGAACTTGCTCTGATACCAATTGTTGGCAACATAAGGGAAGACGACTGAGAGGGGAGGTGAATCAGTTGTCACATAAATTTAAACTTATTAAATTTATTCAACTTATTCTCAAATCTGATTAATAACCATGAAAGCATAAATCATCAACACATCATCAACACACATAACACCAAGATTTTTTTACATGGAAAACCTGTTAGGGGAAAAACTACGATGGAGGTTAGTCCACAAGATTATACCCTGTTAAAAGTATAAAGAAGAAAATAGGGAATGTACATGCATTCAGGCACATTGCCTAGAGCTCACTGCTCAAATACAACAAGGCTTACTTCCCAAAGAAATACACACTGTCTTACAGAAACATTTGGATTACATCCACAAGATTTTGAACTGAGAAAATGGCATCTGCTAATGCTTGATTACAGTTTTGGTTAAGCACATGAACACTTCTTCACACTCTGCTCACTCTTCTTCACACTTTGCTTCTTCCTTCGAATGATTAGGAAATTATTTTCACATCTCATACCATCAAATGGAATAAACAATCGCTTATATATATCTGCAACTAGATATTACATCGTTACATGTTGGCTTCAACAAAATAATAAAACATGTACAAATTGCTGGCCCAAATCAATAAACAATTTTCAATTCACACCAACCAATGTCAACCACAGCACAGTGAAGACCCAAAACAACATCCTCGAACATGAACCACCTTGAAAAATTATGCCTCGAAGATCCACAACATGTTACAATCACCCTGTCAACCATGAACATGAAAAACATGAATACGCAAAAGAAAATCACCAATCGCAAGCACAACAATCAATGTGAATGTGAAACAGAGATAGACCATGATCTAGAAACATCCACAAGCATCATGAATCACCAAAGAAGCATCCACAACAATTCAACTTTCAGGAATCACATCTTCTTTCAAGAACATCAACTGAAGCAACATAATAACTATCATAACACAATACTCATAACTTGATCAAATCTTCATGTGTATCTCTAAAAATTAACATGGATAAACTAGATATACTCGACAACAAACCCTTTAATCCACAACCTCTGATCATCAACATACCAAACTCGCCACCATGTTGAACTTCACTTCATCACTGACAACCTGCAACTTGTTTTATTACAATTTTCTCAATATCCTTGACATATACAACCTTTAATGTCTTTAAGGCCAATAGTGTTGACATCAATGACAACCACATATCAGCAACATCCAACAAGGATGAGCCCCCTTTGGCTTGTATCTTGGGTGATTGGCTATAATTTTATTCATAGGGGTAGAAATAGGTGGGGGAATAGTAGAGGGGCCTTCCTCAAGATTTATTTCCCCTTCTCAACCAAAAAGAGTTTATGACTAGAGGGATTGTAGTTAATATAGCACATGTCTAAAAATGATTTGGTAGGGGGCATATCAATTTTAGCCACTTGTTTGGGGTTGGGTTTTGTATGAATATATCCTTGGGGTGATATAAAGGGTGGAATTATATGACACAACTCCTTAAGAGTAGTAGAATAGGGTGAGATATAATTCTTCTATTTGTAATGAAATAGTGTAGCATTAACAATATTAGTTATGAATGAAGAGATTAAAATTTGAACTTTATCATAACTATGGATATAGTAAATAAATCCCTAATGTAGGGGTACTTGATAATTTCCAAAAATTTCATTTAATATTAATTCCTCTAGGTAGAAGAATTAGAAGAAAGGGAAACTCATTTTCTTGATATGCCTTAGGTGATACACCATACAAAAATGATAATAATAGATGTGCTTGTTCCTTCCTTCAAGTGTGAATTACCTAATTAACATTTCAACCAACTCCTACCATTCCATGGGAAGTTTATCAAGTTTAAATAAATTCTAAAATCTTCAAACCTTTTATCCCCACCTAATGAATGAACCCATATATTGGTGATCCCAATTTTTGATTCAATTTTAAAATTTCATACCTTTTATGATAATTCTTGTTACCAAATTAATAAGTTATCTATAACTTCAATAGAGATACCATAAATATACACCATTTTGTTCTTTCAATAATCGCTAAAGTAATAAGATAAAATAGAGTAAACTCCACTAATAGCTTCAAGTAAAAGGTTAAGTCCATCCTATTTGAACGTGTTCTAGATTGTGGTTTTTCTATATATCTTCTCACAATATTAGGAATTCATCTTAGAGAACAATCACCCATGACCTAATTCCCACCAACAAGCCCACAATTTTAGAAAACTAGTTTCTATTTTTTCTTAGGCACTTGATGAGTTAAAAAAAATAATCAGAGGTTTGAAGTTTCTAGTTCAAATTTTGCTACCTTAATTAGTGTTCTCATTCTCTAATAAGTGTTTTTTTTTTAAATGATTGGAAAGTCACTTTTCATTTAATCTCCACATGTTGAACCAAGCTAAAAGATAGAGTGAATGTAGTGGTTATCTATCTTTTATGGGACCATTATTAAGGATTCCTTTTATAATAAGGGGTAGATATAACTCTATGTTATAGTACAAGAAATGACCAATTATGCCTCCAATATTAGCCATAAGGCCTGAAGACTTATTACTTTCTTGAAATACATAGAAAATTTTAATGATTTGGAAAGACTTCATCAACTCCTTGGTGTCATATATAGTTCATGTATGACTAAAGAGGGGCACCCTTAGTGTTAAGCATGTCAATTATGATATGAGAGTTCCCTTCCATAATAGTCTTAGCAATGCAAATGTTTCTTACCAATGCAAGACCATGAGTAGTAATTGAGATGCCAACAAAGTTATTGGTTTAGACACCTAAGGTTAAAATAAAGGCAACAAAAAACTCAAATTTATAGTTTCTCATAACTCCACTCCCACCCAAATAATTAGGGTTTCCTTTAGGGATCATCCCACAATAATGGATCCCTAACTTGGGACATCTTTTTTTTTCCCAAAATCACATATTTTTTAGAAAAATCAATGATTTAAGACTTGAGGGGTTCCATTAAAAGGGTTTTAATTGAAGAGGTTTAGATAAGATCCCCTTAGATCAAACCCTCTTGGATAGAACCCATCTAATCTTAAATCATACCCACAATAGAGTCGCCTTTGAACCTATCAAAATACTGACAAAAAAAACACTTTTTCTTTACCTTTTGAGGAATCAAATAAAGTCATTTAGAAATTATGTTTTGTAAGTATGTAGCCCTTATTAAAAATTTCCAAAAAGTATAATTTTAAATATTTTTAATTTTATTATTATATTTATACTTTATTTCTTGTGAGTGTTGGTTTTTCACCAAACATCAAGGTATTATTTTCACACATGAAAAAAATAGAAAAATAGAGAGAAAAACATAAAAAATATGTAAGCACTATGTTGAACATTTTGAATATTGAGAGGGGGTGAATCAATATTCTATTGAACTTTTGAAAAAAGCTTATCCAATCACCAAAAAATATTAATTGAAATAAATAATGAAAGCATGAATCATCCAAAAAAGTCACAAAACACATGAACACCAAGACTTTTATGTGGAAAACCCAAAAAGGGAAAAACCATGGTGAGGATTAGCTAATATATTATATCTAGATATAGTATATTATAGGGCTTACTGGCAAGACACACTATCCTTATAAGGCTCACAACTAGAGTTAAATACAATACAAAAATGGCTCACTACCAAAGTATAAACTGATACAAAGTGCACCTTCCTTGTGTTGTATTTCAGTTTCTTTGAAGCTCTAAATATGAAGTACTACTCTGCTTAGCAGTCACTCAACAAATTTGCTCTGATTCTAAATTATTGCCTTTGAATTCACATGTTCGCATCATATGAGACTACTCACACCTAATATATCATTTACGCTCACTCATCTGTCTATCTTCAACTCCAAAATGTTTCATATATATATATACTCAATTTTATTCGCACACGTCAATTAGGTCAGCCTAATTAGATGTAAACAAAAGCAATCTAAAATAGCTTTCATTGGCACCACACATGATTCAAAATCATCTTCACCCCCAAGCAAGCATGCAATAATTAATTTAGGTCAGCATGGATCTAAAATAGATCCAACTAATATTTGCTAAGTATATTTAATCTTCTCAACACATATGATGTATTAGGTTGGCTAGGAATTGGACCTAATCATAAAAACTTCCAATCATACATATGCTTCCCAATACATGCAACTTCTAGATTTGATATTTCTTTAATTTCTCATTTTTCCGACATTAGTAAATCTAACTCTAGAATCGCAACACCCAAACATTCTTTTTAAGGAAATGTTGAATCTCCCACACTGATACATTGAATAGAGAGATGATAGTGATATACAAAGTTGAACTCTGTCATTGATATCTTCTAGTATGCTTCACAAAAATAATCAATATCTTGAATATAGTTGTATAAGCTAGTAATAATGATATGGTTAAAAGTGCAGACCCAAAAAACCAATGCACTAAACTACAACATCATTAACAGAGAACACTTAGCCAAATTCTTGATAGATCAACTTTCCAATATAGTTAGTATTGTACAAATGACACCAAAAATTCTTCCCCACAATGTTGAAATCATTGATGTAACACTAGGTCAATCAAATCAACCGATGTGTGTATGCTTCATGCTCATGTTGTCAAGTTGCATCAACAATGACAAACTTCCAAACTTCCAACAATCTCCCCCTTTGTCATTGATGGCAACATGAATCTCAAAAAAAAATTCCATGTCATAAATCAAAATTTACTTCTTCCTAGCCTTAACTCCCCCTTTCAAAATTAACCTTGACTTTTTCAAAAAGGATTTTCCAATCATCCAAAATGTATTAACAAAAATGTTTTTCTTCCCACTATCTCTCCCATTATAGATCTCCCCCTTTGACATCAATGGCAAAGGCCATGCAAGGGCCCAATACACTTCCTTTGGATATATGTGTGTATGCATCTTATTCAAAAAATGATAATTGATCATAAAGGTAAGAAATATCAACCTGAAGATGTAGATCCCTTGAGTTTCTTTAGAGTATCCTGCTAGGTAGATTTTCCTTCTTCCCAAGAACTATTTGCATCTAAAAGAGTCTTGTATAGTAGTTCAAGCTTTGTTAGAGACTCTATTCCTCCATAGTGTTGGGGTTGGGGTTTATTTTTGATATTTTATCAACATTGGAAAGAGCATTGGATATAGGAGTGTGTCTTATATTTACTAAGTCCCTTAGTACCACATATTACTTGATTATCTTTGTCCTCTGATTCTGTAAAGAAAATAAATTATCCTATAGTTGCATGATGTAAGACCATTTCTGATTGTTCCTATCACTTGATAATTCATAAACATCTGCTTGAGTGCCCATTTGAATTTCAGTCTGAATCATTTCATCCTTTGTACTTTGTGTGTGTTTAGACCACTTCAAAAAATAAGATATTAAGTCTTGTGCCTCTTCTTCACAAGTTTGAACATCCTTCATTCCCTTCAAGATTCTATGGTGTGCATCTACACATTTCCTTTTGATATCTTCTATATTCTCCTCTGCAATCCTTGTTTTTGACTCATTTCCAGTTTGTTCTTTTAGTCTGAAGATGTATGCTTTCAATCAATCAACCATACTTCTGATATTTTCTATAGTAGACACTGATGTATTAATGCTTGCACTGAGGATTTCCTCTTGTAACACTTTTATTGCTTCATCCAAGTCTTGTGTATTTCCTCTTTCATGGTCATGTGGGGTCACATGAGTTTGTAATCTTCCTTCTTGTTTTGTAACCTCTTGTTTGATCCAATCAGAGGGATAACAATACTTTTCCTTTTCTTCCTTGAACTACCAAAGGCTTCAATTATAGACATGTCCTCTAGGACTGATTTGATGGGGTCCTTAGGGCTACCTAGAAGCACTTTTGCATAATGAATATCTTCCTCCTTGGTCACTTCATAATCCAACTCATAAATCCAAACAAGTCTAGGCTTAGTTGTTTCCATGTAGCAAAAAATAGTAGAGACAAGGAAATCGATGTCTTCAGAGTACGTTTCTGCCACACTCTTTGGTATTCTTATTCTCTGATTCATTCTCATCTAAAACTATCCAAATAATGTTGCAAGAGCATCCTATTGAGCATCTGATCCACCAAGATTCATCATAATATTTTTTATCTGATGTGCTACCAGTTCTGTATTTGACCATTCTACTTTTCCAATTACTAGTATTTCCTTCATGAAGTAGAAAATTAAATAGACTATCAAAGTACCCTACCTGAATGTATTTTTTTTTATCTTTTTGATTTCCTTCAAAATTTTCATCAAGTGTTGTCGAAGTAACTAAAAAAGATCATAATCAACACCATTCTCAATCATGTTAAATGCAATGTGAGTGGAAATAGTAGAGACTGTATAGCTATCATTGGGTAGATAGATTTTATGTCCAACAAGCATTGTAGCATGTTGGATAGCTAGATTTCCAAATGTACTCAAGGTGAGTTCCTTTCCTTGGAGAGTTGCACTAGTATTTTCATTTAATTCTTTGACATTGACATACTTCCACCTTGGAATTGGTCTAGAGGACCACAAACTAGTTACATCCCTAATTGCTTCCCTCATTATTGAGTCTATTTCATCAATCTAGATAGATTCATTGTGAATCCTACTCAATAAAATTCTAATCTACCTTTTATTAAACAGTGGAAACTTCTACCACACATTCAATTTATTTTCAAATAGGGTTTTGTATTCCAATTTAATGGTATCATAATTTTCTTCCAATTTGCTTGTCCATAAAACACTTAATTCAGTATAGAACATTTCTTCCATTTTCCCATGTATGTATGTGCAAATATCTGCAATAGGTGAAACTCCAAAGGGAGTGTCAAAAAATGCACTCGTCAAGTCTTCCAACAAAACTTTCCAAAAATGCCTCTTCAATTTAAATTGCAGTTTCTCTGAGACATTTACTACCTTCAAACCTTCCATTACATTTAAAATGAGAATTCTGGAGAAAATTTGAGTAAGCAAAATACCTCTTGAATTTTCTTCGATGAAGATTAGGGTTTTGATGTTTTGATTTTGGGAGACGCTTTGAATCCACTTCCTCTTCTCCAATTTACTTCTTCACATAAACTAAATTTGTCTTCTCAAATACATTTTTAACTCCATGATTTGACCCATATCAATAAATGTGTTAGGAATAAATGCTTCAAAAAAACAATTCAAACTTTGAAACCTTATCTCCATAGTTAATTTAAAAAAGCTCCACAAACTTCTGCATTGTAATATTTCCTTCTACAACTTTCTTCTATGGCTTCAGAAATTCCTCTTCTAGGATATATCTTCATGCCAAGACTTGACATCTTATGTTTCTAGGGGGCTATTAGAGTTTTATGTTATTGGTCCCCCTATTCCTTAGCATGGGCTTAGTTTTCAGAAGAAATATTTGTACCAGAGGTAGGTACATATGCATTTGAAGTTCCTGATTCATATCTATTCTTAGTCTCCTCTTTCTTTCTCCATATCTTTTCCATTTCCTTCTTAACCTCAATAGGATCAACTTTCTTCACAATTTTTTTCTTATTTACCAAATTAGACCGTCTTCTATTTTTTATTTTGCAAACTATTAAAATATGTCTAGGCTTATTGCAAAAGTATCATACAACACTTATTTGATTTCTATTCATCCTTGATCTGCACTAGTTAGCCTTATGTCCAAATATATTGCATGTATAATAGTATCCATTGAAAGAATTCTCTCAATATTATATCTATTCATCATCTAACTTTTGCACTCAATACTTCTATGTCCAAATTTCTTGCATGCAAAATATTGTTCGGAGAGGAATCCAACACTTTGATTCATTTTACTCCTACATTCTATTGCTTTATGTCCATATTTATTGCATGAAAAAAAAATACCATTCAAAGATGGATACCTTTGAGCATTTGGTTATCTAATAGAAGGTCTATCAACATTGCTTCTTTTATTTCTAAATTATCTCCTATTGCCTTGAATCTTCTTTTGATTGTCAACCTTGTTACATGTTTGATTTTCCTTTGAACATTGTCCTACTTAAAGTCCCAAACCACCTTTTTATTAAAAGGAACAGAGCAACTAAGAGGGGGGGTGAATCAATTGTCATGAAATTCAAACATAAAACTCCAAACACTTATCAATTTCACAACCACATTGTTTTGTTATTAAGTATGAACATGAAATGTACATAACATAAAGAAAAATCAACACAATGAACACCAAATTTTACATGGAAAACCCAATAAGGGAAAAACCACGGTGAGGATTAACTCACAATATAAAGTGATAGCGAAACCAAATACAAGAGGCTCACTACCTAGGGCTCACTGCCTAGAAAAAGGAATTTGTCTAGAAACAAAGGCTCACTGCCTACAAACATGACTCATTGTCCAATAGGGAGGTTCACTGCCTACTGATACAAAAGATAACAGAAAGATCCACCACAACAATTTACACACATCTGCAGCCTAGAATAGAAGATTGCAAGAAACATTCAGCTCGTTGCTTTCAAGAATCTAACACAATGAAGTATTGTTGCCTCAACTCACTTTCGCACAACTCTGCTCTTCACTTTGTGGCTTACTTTGCTAATTTACATCATCATAAGGATAGCTCCATGTACTCACAACATCTCAACTATACATGAACAATCTACAACATTTTGAACTATGTTGACATCAATGACAATATTAATGACAACACCACCAAACTTGCTCATACTTTCAACAAACTCCCCCTTTTTCATTGATGGCAACACATTATGTGAAAAACCATCAAAGACCACATTCTCCTTTAAACACCGTGAACAATATTCTGGGAGACCACCTTTTTCTCTTTCTCTTTTACTTTTTTTCACATGACTCTCTCTCCCCCTTTGACATTAATGGAAAAGATCAAAATCTCTGATCACTCCCCATTAGGAGTGCACCCATTCAACTCATACTACAACAATGAAAACTTTTTACTCACCTGCGAAGTAGACCCATTCATCAGTCCAAATAAATGAAGAATTTGTGGATCCACTGGACTGATGCACCTTCATGTGCACCTAGTTTGTAGGTCCAATGACCCCAACGTCTCCCTCAGATACTCAAAAGTATCCTTCGGTAAATCCTTAGTGAATATATTTGTAATTTGTTCCTTTGTTGACACATACTCCAGCCTGACTTTGTTCTCCAACACCTTCTCTCTTAGGAAATGATATTTGATAGATACACTTTTGTTCTTGAATGCATTATCAGATTCTTTGAAATTTTTATAGCACTTGTATTGTCACAAAAAATAGGAATAGGCTCATCACATACCACTCCAATATCTTTCAGAGTTTGCTTTATCCAAAAAACCTGTGTGCAGCAAGATGCTACAACAATATACTATGCTTCTATAGTGGATAAATAAACTGAGTCATGTTTCTTACTCAACCAAGAAACCAATCTTTCGCCAAGAAAGAAAGCACCACCACTGGTACTCTTCCGGTCCCGGTCATCCACACAACCAACCCAATCTATATTAGTATAAGCACTTAAAGTGAAATTAGCATCCTTAGGATACCATAAGCCATAATCTAATGTACCTTTAAGATATTTTAATATCCTCTTTACAGCTGTAACATGTGCCTCTTTAGGATATGCTTGAAATCTGGCAACTAAACTTACTGCATGCATGATATCTAGTTTGGTAGCAGTAAGATACAGTAGTCCACCAATCATAGATCTATATTTGCTTTGATCAGCTTTAAAAGATTCATCATCTTTACTCAGCTTACATCTAGTCACCATAGGAGTACTAACTAGTTTGGATTCATCCATTCCAAAAAAAATTAACTCTTTCACATACTTGGATTGTGAAATGAATATCCCTTTATTAGTTTGATTTACTTGAAGACCAAGAAAGAAATTCAACTCACCAATCATGAACATTTCAAATTCTTTTTGCATTTCCTCTGCAAATCTCTTACACATACTTTCATTTCCTCCAAAGATGATAGCATCAACATATACTACTACTATCAACATATTGTTACCTTACACTTTGAAGTAGAGATTGTTGTCAGCAGAGCCTTTGTTGAATCCTTGTGTCAATTATCTATCCAATCTTGCATGCCATGCTCTAGGAGCTTGTTTCAATCCATACAATGCCTTCTTTAATTTACAGACCATATCCGGTTTGTTTGATAACTGAAATCCTTCAATTTGATCCATGTATACTTATTCTTCCAATTCACCATTCATAAATTTAGACTTGGCATCCATCTAATATACCTTGAAATCCTTGTGGGAAGAAAATGCCAAAAACATCCTAATAGCTTCCATTCTAGCCACCAGGGAAAATGTCTCTTCAAAGTCTATGCCTTCAACTTGTGAGTATCCCTTGCATACAATTCTTTCTTTGTTTCTTATAACTTCACCATTTTCATTCAACTTATTCCTGAACACCCACTTTGAACCAATTACATTCTTATTCATAGGTCTAGGAACCAGTTCCCATGTCTGATTCTTCTTTATTTTCTAAAACTCTTCTTTCATAGCTCTAACCCAACTTTCATCTTCACATGCTTCACATACAGACTTAGGTTCTATTTTAGAAAGTAAGCATAGATTTACCTCAGCTGCTACTTTACTTCTTGTCTTCACACCTTCACTCTTATCTCCAATTATCTATTCTTCCAAATGATTCTTTTGGACATACTTAGGAGTCTTAACACTAGGTTCTGGAGTTTCTTCTTCTTCAATCTATTCTTCTTCTTCCTTATTCTCTTCAGGTACTTGTTCGAAGATAGGATCATCAAGTTCAACTTCACTTATCTCAATGGGTCTGTACATGTCCTCATCAACCTTCACATTAGCACTCTCAACAATCTTCCTCAATCTTTTGGTAAAACATCTATATGCTATGTTGGTAGTTGAATATCCAAGGAAAATCCCTTCATCACATCTAGCATCAAACTTCCCAAGATTTTCATCATCTCTTTTATTGTAACATCTACTTCCAAACACCTTAAAGTATTTCACAGTAGGAGCCTTACCAGTCCATAACTCAAGGATTTTTTGTGTTGTTTCCTTTGATTTGAACTCTTTTAAGAACATAAATAGTAGTTTGTATTGCTTCTCTCCAATACACATCAGGTACATTTGCTTCTTTCATCATGGTTCTTGCAGCTTCCTATACAATCCGATTCTTTCTATCAACCACTCCATTTTGGTCAGGGGTTCTTGGAGAAAAAAATGTCTCTTTATGCCATGCTCTTCACAAAATGCATTAAACTCACCAGAAGTGAATTCACCACCTCTATTAGATCTCAAACATTTGATTCTTAGGTTCACTTCATTTTCTACTCTTGCTTTGAACACTTTAAACCTATCCAAAGCCCGAGTCTTTTCTCTAAGAAAAGAAACCCATGTCATTCAAGAATAATCATCAATGAGGAGCATAAAATGCCACCATTTAGGCTTCTTGTTCTAGTAGGACCATAAAGGTCGGTAGTAGCAGTTTTCTCTTTTCCTTTGAAATTGCATCTTGTATGTTTCCCTAGATGATAACTTCTGCAAACTGTATTAGCAAGCTTTATGATTTTAGGCACACCTCAGACAACATCTCTTGAACTGATCTTGACTAGATTATCAAAGTTTACATGTCCCATTCTTTGGTGTCACAACTAGTTTTCATTAACCTGAGATACAAGGCACTGACCATCAAGACCCTTAAGCTAATAGATGTTTCCATGAGTTCTCTTTCCTGCAGCAACCACAACTCTAGATCCTTTTCTGATCTCACATGTATTATCCTGAAACACAAGTTTAAAACCTTTGCTACACATCTTTCCAACACTCAAAAAGTTATGCCTTAGACCCTTTACATAATATACATCATCAGTGTTGTGTATTCCATCAAACTAATTGTACCTTTCTCAACAATATTTGCTCCTAAATCATCACCAAACATGACCAAACCACCATCATACTTTTTAAGTTTAGTAAACTTACTTTTATCTCGAGTCATGTGATTAGAACATCCACTGTCAATCACCCAATAGTCTTCATCCTGTATAGAATGAAATGCACTGACCAAAGTACCTTTCATCTTATTCTTCTTGTTCTTCGAATCACTTTTTCTTGCACATTTTCCAGAGTTAGAAAACATATATTTACTCTCCAAAGCTAAGAACAAGCATTCACTATCATCATTCTGATAATTAGATTCAACATCAAAAATTCTAGCTTCTTCTCTAACATAGTACATTTTTTTGTATTTCTTATCATTTCTATCTTTATGATCTTTGTTCCTCTTATGTATAGTTCCATTTGGACATCTTGAAGCATAATGACCAATATTACCACAACTGAAACATTTAAAGGGAAACATACCTTTATACTTACCGATACCTTTCTTTAACTTCCTTGTAAAGTTCGCTTTGAACTCATCTGAACCATCACTATCCGAATCATCTTCAATCTTTGTTGCTTTAAAAAAAATTTCCATCTTTCCCTCTTTCTTTCCAAACTTTCTCATCTCAAATGCAGTCAAGGTGCCAAATAGCTCTTCTTTGGTATATTTCTTAGGATCGTATGTTTCCTCAATAACTAAAACTTTGACACTGTAACATTCTAGTAGAGTCATTAGAATCTTCTCAATTATATCATCATCAGTCAGAGTACCCCTTGATTTCTAACTTCATTTGCTGCCAGATCAATTCTCTGAAAATAGCTTGCAATATCTTCTCTTTCTTCCATTTTCGTATTCTCATATCTACGCTTTGCTGTCAACTTCTTTATCAATTTCACTCTATCATTTCCTTCATAAAAATCTTCCAACTTCTTCCAGACTTCATAAGCAATGCCTAGAGAGATAAATTTTCTTCTCTCGGTCTTGGATAAAGCACTATAAATAGCATACCTTTCTTTTTCATTCTCCTCATAAGGAGAAACCTCATTTGCAGTCGTAGGACCACTCGCTGAAGAAACATACTTCGTCTCAACAGCCTTCTAAGTCTTGTAACCAAGAGAGATAATATATCCTCTCATATGCACTTTCTAGTCACTGTAATCAGATCCATCAAACATAGGGATCACCAACTTATGCACCATTAGATCTTCCTTAAGCGGTTAAGCTCTACACCAAGGAACCAAAGCTCTGATACCAATTGTTAGAATGTGTAGGACAACTGAGAGGGGGGTGAATTAGTTGTCATGAAATTCAAACATAAAACTCCAAACACTTATCAATTTCATAGCCACACTATTTTTTTATTAAGTATGAACATGAAATGCAGATAGCAGAAAGAAAAATCAACACAATGAACACCAAATTTTACGTGGAAAACCCAATAAAGGAAAAACCACGGTGAGTATTAACTCACAATATAAAGTGATAGAAAAATAAAATACAAGAGGCTCACTGCCCAAAAAAAGGACTCACTATCCAGAAACAAAGGCTCACTGCCTACTGATACAAAAGATAATAGAAAGATCCACCACAACAATTTACACACATCCACAACCTGGATTAGAAGGTTGCAGAAACCTTTAGCTCACTGCTTTCAAGAATCTAACACAATGAAGTACTACTACCTCAATTCACTTTTGCACAACTCTTCTCTTCACTTTGTGGCTTACTTTTTTACTTTGCATCATCATAAGAATAGCCCCATGTACTCACAACATCTCAACATCATCTCAACTATACATGCACAATCTGCAACATTCTAAATTGTGTTGACATCAATGACAACATTAATGACAACACCACCAAACTTGCTCATACTTGAAACATTTTTTCCTTAGAGGGTTTACGTATTTCAATCAGTTCGTCAACTATTTTAGTACTTATTTTGAATTTTCCCTCATGTATTCTTTCCTTTTCTAGATCATATTTGATATTTACCACTTCTTGTTCAAGTTTAGAGCATTCTTTAGTCTTGCTTTGTACCAATGCATTCAAACATTCCTCAATTCTTTCTTTTTCTTCCATTTGTACTTTTAGTCTAGTGATCTCTTCATTTGCTTTCTTCAACTGTACATTGACATCCCTATGTCTTTCTCTGAACTTCTTGATTTATTCTCTTAGCTTTTTGATGCATTCATTTGCTTCTCCTAGGCTTTCCTCAAGATTTTATTCTCAGTTTCAACTCTGTCAAGATCTTCAAGAGAAGCCTTAAGTCTTTCTTTGTCAAACATGTAGTCATCTTCTACATATTCAATTGCAAAAATTTCTTCCAAAGGGATAGGACACTTCTTGTCAACCATGTGCTCAAACTTCCAAGATCTTTCTCAAGTTGTTAGGCTTTTTTGAAGGAACCAAGCTCTAATAGCAATTGTTGAACATTTAGAATACTGAGAGGGGGTGAATCAGTATTCTATTAAAATTTTGAACAAAGCTTATCCAATCACCAAAAAATATTAACTAAAATAAATAATTAAAGAATGAATCATCCACAAAGTCACAAAACACATGAATAGTAAAATTTTTACATGGAAAACCCAAAAAGGGAAAAACCACAGTGAGGATTAACTAATTTATTATATCCATATATAGTATATTACAGGAGCTCACTACCAAATTATGAACTGATACAAAGTGCACCTTCCTTGTGTTGTATTTCAGTTCCTTTGAAGCTTTGAATATGAAGTAATACTTTGCTTACTAGTCACTCAACAACTCTGCTCTGATTTTGAATTGTTTCCATTGAATTTGCATGTTCACATCATATGATACTACTCACACCTAATATATCATTAATGCTCACTCATATGTCTATCTTCAACTCTAAAATGTTTCATATATATACCCAATTTCATTCACACACATCAATTAAGTCGACCTAATTATATGTAAACAAAAAAAATCTAAAATAGCTTGTTTCGGCACCACACATGATTCAAAATCATCTTCATGCCCAAGCAAGCATGCAATACTTAATTTAGGTCGACATGGATCTAAAATAGATCCAACTAACATCCACTAAGTATATTTAATCTTCTCAACACATATCATGTATTAGGTCAGCTAGGAATTTGTACTAATCACAAAAAATCCCAATCATACACACACTTCCCAATACACACAACTTCCAAATTCAATATTTCTTCAATTTCTCATTTTGTCAATATCAGTGTCACAAGTATGAAGGTGTTGTCATTTATTTCAACTAGTTAACTGGTTGTTGTTGTCATTGATGTCATGAATGTTGGTTATTGACTGTATATGTTAAGGATATTGAGAAAATTATAATAAAGAAAGGTTGCAGGTATTGAGTGTTTTCTCTGTGTTTTTCTCTGGGATTTGCTGCTATGCTAGTAAGGATCTAAGGTATTTTTCATGGTTGTTGGAATTTTCTATATACATATTTTGGTTTCTAGATCATTGTACAGTGTGAGTTATGTTCACTAATGTGTACTATGCTTTTTTGTGTATCTGGTTGTGATTTGGGAGAAATGTAGTTGCTCCCGATTTCTCTATTTTGTGGTTTCAGGACTTGTGGTTATAGAAATAAGTTGATAAGATCATGTTCAAGTTAATTTTTTTATCCAGAGAGATTTGATCATGTTAAGTTTGCATGTGCTTAATTTTTTATGTGTTTTACATGAGTATTCACCGATCTTGTGTTTAACACTACTTACAAAGCTTATGGAAGCGTGTTGAAGCATGTTGGGACTTATTTAGGTCCTCATGAGATGTGTGTTTTGTTTTACCTCATTCTAATTCCATCGTAGAATGTTTTGGCGCCAACCTAATTTGAATTTTTAAATGCAAGTGGTGTGTGGTTGACTCTGGATGAGTTCAAAGTTGAAGATGATATAAATACAAGGTGAGATGTTTGTCAAAGGGGAATGTAAGTAAGATAGATAAGAGATAGATGTGAAGTAGTGTGTATGTGATGTGAGTTTGAGCAGATCAGTGCAAAATCTAATTGTGAGTTTTTCGAGGCAGTGAGCTAAAGTTGTACTTTATCATTCAAGCATTTCTGGAAGTGTGTGAGCAAATTGAGGTGGAAATCTCCATTGCATTGAGATATTTTCCTCTCTGTAACAAATATCTTCTATCTTCTTTGTAATTATATGGAAGTGATCCCTCTGGGTGGTTAACCCTTGTTGGACAGTGAGCCCTATTCTAGAAAATAAGTCCTATTTTAATAGTGAGCCTTCTCTGGAAGTGAGCCTTTGTATTCAGTTTTGATATTCTCTATATTGTGAGCTAATCTTCACCATGGTTTTTCACTTATTAGGTTTTCCACTTAAATCTAGTGTTATTATGTGTGTCATGATTTTCAGTTTCTTCTTTTGCACTTAATGATTAATCACATTAACAGAGTAAAGGATTTGTTTCAAAATATCTTGTTTCGGCACCACACATGTTTCAAAATCATCTTCATGCCCAAACAAGCATGCAATACTTAATTTAGGTCGAGATGGATCAAAAATAGATCCAACTAACATCCACTAAGTATATTTAATCTTCTCAAAACATATAATGTATTAGGTCGGCTAGTTATTTGACCTAATCACAAAAAATTCCAATCATACATACACTTCCCAATACACACAACTTCCAAATTCAATATTTCTTCAATTTCTCATTTTGCCTATATCAGTTTCACAAGTATGAAGGTGTTGTCATTGATGTCAAATAGTTAACTGGTTGTTGTTGTCATCGATGTCATGAATGATAGTTATTGACTGTATATTTCAAGGATATTGAGAAAATTATAATAAAGAAAGGTTGCAGGTATTCAGTGTTTTCTCTGGGTTTTTCTCTGGGATTTGTTGCTATGCTAGTAAGAATATAAGGTATTTTTCATGGTTGTTGGAAGTTTCTATATCCATATTTTGGGTTTCTGGATCGTTGTACAGTGTGAGTTTTGTTCACTAATGTGTACTATGCTTTTTTGTGTATCTGGTTGTGATCTAGGAGAAATGTAGTTGCTCCTGATTTCTTTGTTTTGTGGTTTCAGGACTTGTGGTTCTAGAAATAAGTTGATAAGATCATGTTCAAGTTAATTTTTTTATCCAGAGAGATTTGATCATGTTAAGTTTACATGTGCTTAATTGTTTATGTGTTTTACACGAGTATTCACCGACCTTGTGTTTAACACTACTTACAAAGATTATGGAAGCATGTTGAAGCATGTTGGGACTTATTTAGGTCCTCATGAGATGTGTGTTTTTTTTGCCCTCTTTCTAATTCCACTGTATAATTTTTTGGTGCCAACCTAATTTGAATTTTCAAATGCAAGTGGTGTGTGGCCGACTTTGGATGAGTTCAAAGTTGAAGACAATATAAATACAAGTTGAGATGTTTGTCAAAAGGGAATGAAAGTAAGATAGATAAGAGATAGATGTGAAATAGTGTGTATGTGATGCGAGTTTGAGCAGATCAGTGCAAAATCTAATTGTGAGTTTTTGGAGGCAGTGAGCTAAAGTTGTACTTTATCATTCAAGCATTTCTAGAAGTGTGAGAAAATTGAGGTGGAAATCTCCATTGCATTGAGATATTTTCCTCTCTGTAACAACTATCTTCTATCTTCTTTGTAATTATATGGAAGTGATCCCTCTGGATGGTTAACCCTTGTTGGAAAATGAGCCCTATTCCAGAAAATAAGTCTTATTTTAATAGTGAGCCTTCTCTGGTAGTGAGCCTTTGTATTCAATTTTGATATTCTCTATATTGTGAGCTAATCTTCACCATGGTTTTTCACTTATTAGGTTTTCCACTTAAATCTAGTGTTATTGTGTGTGTCATGCTTTTTAGTTTCTTCTTTTGCACTTAATGATTAATCACATTAGCAGAGTAAAGGATTTGTGAATGATAATTGATCTAATATTTGGTGGAAGTTCTTAAAGGTTAAAATTTGCTACAAATGATTTTCCCACCCTCTCAATTGTCTTGTTCAAAAATTGGTATTAAAGCTTGGTTCCTTGGAGAAGATCTTAACTACTTAAGGAAGGTCTGAGATGGCAAGCAAGATCACTATTGAGTGTCCTAGGTTCGATGGGACTGATTATGCCCTCTAGAAGATAGAGATGTAAAGATATCTAGAGTACTATGGATATGATGTTGAGAAAGCTTATAAGACTACTTACACTCCTCCTGCAAATGGTTTGAGTATAGCTTATGAGATCAAGGTGCATGAAGCGAAAAATAAGGAAAAGTTTATTATGAAGAATAGTCTTTCACATTCTGAGTTAAATAAAGTTGCAAATCTGAAGACTGCTAAAGAGGTTTTGGATGAATTGGAAAAGATTCATGAAGGAGATGAAAAGTTCAAAGAAGTAAAGTTGTAGAATTTGGAGGTGCAATTTGATCTCTTGCATATGTCTAAAGATGAGAACATTAAATTCTATGTACAGAGAGTGGATGAGCTCATAGGTGGAATGCAAGGACTTGGTGCTATAGTGGATGAATCCATGATTGTGAAGAAGATTCTCATAACTCTCCCTTATGTGTGTAGTGAAAAGGTATCTGCTATTGAGGAATATATAGATTATAAGACATATACTAAAGATAAGTTGTTTGGTACTCTAACATCTTATGAAATGAGAAATCCTAGTTTGAGAAATGGATCAAACAAAGAAACTACTTTTTTGGGATACAAGAGCTAAAGATCTGGATGAAGAGAACTTTGATGATGTAGAAGCTAACTTTGTAAGAAGAATGAAAAAGGGATCTGATAAATATGAAGGTAAGTTACCTTTTAAATGCTTTAGTTGTGGAGGAATTGGTCATTATGCTTTGATATGTCAGGAAAGAGCTAAGAAGAATAAACATAGATTAAGCAAAGAAAACAAAGGGAAGATGATTAAGAGATCATATTATGTAAATGAAGATGCTATTATTTCTAATGAAGAGTCTGATTATGGAGATTTTGATGATAATGAATTCTTGTTCTTGGCTATAAAAGATGAATCTACTCCTGTTAATACTGAAAGATAGGTGAAGGAAAGTCCTCTGAAGAAATTTGAAGATATTGTGATCTCTCTCCTTCATGCTAAACAAGAAAAAAAATACTAGGTTGTCAACAATGGTTGTTCACATCACATCACTAGTGATAAGAGTAAGTTTGTTAAACTTGAAAAATATGATGGAGGCTTAGTTAAATTTGGAGATGATACCAGTGCTAAGATTTGTGGGATAGGTTCAGTAAGTTTTGATGGAAAGCATAACACTGATGGCGTCTACTATGTTAAGGGTTTAAGGAATAATCTCTTAATTGTTGGACAGATGTATAGTAAAGGATATAATCTTATATTTTAGGATGAGAGATGTGAAATCAGGAAAGGATCTAAAAAAGTGATTTCTATTGGTAAGAAGTCTAAAGGATATACTTATCAACTTAAGGGTGATGATGGATATTGCTTTATTTCTCATATTAATGATAGTTGGTTATTGCACCAGAGGATGTTTCACACGAATTTTGATAATATGGATAGAGTCGGTGTAGTACAAGTTGTGAGAGATTTACCGAGGATTACAAAGCATGCTAATGTTATTTGCAAGAATTGTCAGTTTGGAAAGCAAGCTAGAAATTGCTTTTGGTCGAAGGAACAATATACTACTAGACTACTTGATTTGATTCATACAGATATTTGTGGTCCTACAAGAGTGAGAAGTCTACAAGGTGACATGTATTTTATGCTTTTGATTGATGATTACTCTAGATATACATGGGTTACTTTTCTTAGAGAAAAATTTGATGCATTAGATAGATTCAAGGCATTTAAGGATATAGTTGAGAATGAAGCAAATTTGAGGATAAAATTCTTGAGGTTTGAGAGAGGTGGTGAATTCACCTCCAATGATTTTAATATGTTTTGTGAATTTCATGGAATAAAAAGATAGTTATCTACTCTGAGAACTCCTTAGAAGAATGGAGTTTTTGAAAGAAAGAACATAACGATTCAATAAGCTTCTAGATCAATGATTATAGAGGTAGGTCTACTAGAAGTTTACTGGAGAGAAGCTATCCACACAACTGTTTATGTGTTCAATCAATTTTAAGCAAAAACTAATAGTACTAAGACTCCCTATGAGTTATGGTGTGGAAAAATTCCTACTGTCAAATATTTCAAGGTATTTAGAAGTAAATGTTATATCAAAAGGGATGAAGAAAATTTAGGGAATTTTGATTCTAGATGTGATGAGGGTATCTTCCTTGGATACTCTACTAGAAGCAAAGCTTACAAATGTTTCAGTAAAAGACAAAGAAAAATTGTAGAGAGCACAAATGTCAAGGTTGATGAAGCATTGAAGAATTCAATTGAAGTTGATGGATATGTATTTGATGAACTTGATTGCATAAGAGTAGAAGAATTTGTGGAGGAATAGGAGAAGTATAATGAAGAAGAAGAAGCTCCAGTGGTGTCCCCAAAGACACCTAAATATGTGCAGATGAATCATTCAAAAAATTAAATCTTTGGAGACAAGAGAAAATGAATATTGACAAGAAGCAGATATGCTTCTGAAATAAATTTGTGCTTACTTTATGAAGTTGAACCTAAGACAATGAGTGAAGCATGTAATGATGAGAATTGGATGAAATCTATGGAAGAACTTATGTAGATAGAGAAGATTCAAACTTGGGAATTGGTCCCTAGATTGGTAGATAAAAACATAATTGGATCAAAATGGGTATTTAGAAAAAATTTGAATGAGAATGGAGAAGTGATTAGAAATAAAGAAAGACTTATGTGTAAGGGTTCTCACAAGTAGAAGGTATATATTTTCAAGATACCTTTGTTCTGGTGGAAAGGATGGAAGCTATTAGAATGATTTTAGCAGTTTCTTCCCATAAATATTTTAAAGTTTTTCAAATACATGTTAATTCTGCATTTTTGAATGGTGAGTTAGAGGAAGAAGTCTACATGGAACAACCAAAAGGATTTCAGTTGTTAGATCAGTTGGATATGGTTTGTAGATTAAAGAAGGCCTTATATTGATTGAAGAAATCTCCTAGGGCTTGGTATGCAAGGTTATACATATATTTCATTCAGCAAGGTTTCAATAAAGGTACGACAAATATTAATTTGTACTTCAAAATTGGCAATGAAAAAATCTTGATAGTGGTTGTATATGTTGATGATATCATCTTTGGAGGAAATGAAATAATGTGCAAAATGTTTGCTGATGAGATGCAAAAATAATTTGAGATGTCTATGTTTGGTGAGATGAATTTCTTTCTTGGGCTACAAATCAATCAAACAGAAAAAGGGATTTTTATTTCACAGTCAAAGTATGTAAGAGAAATGTTGGAGAAGTTTGGGATGGATGGCTCTAAATCGGTATGCAATCCTATGGTGACTGGATGCAAATTCAGTAAAGATGATGATTCACCTAAGGCTAATCAGAGCAAATAAAGTTCTATGATTGGAGGAGTGATGTATTTAACTGCTACTAGACCAGATATCATGCATGTATTTTGTCGTGTGGCTAGATTTCAAGAAGACCCTAAAGAAACACATGTTGTTGTTAACAGGATATTCAGATACTTGAATGACACTCTAGATTATGGCTTCTGGTATCCTAGGGATACTGACTTTACACTAAGTGCTTATATAGATGTAGATTGGGTAGGTTGTGTTGATGATAGAAAAAGAACAAGTGGTGGTGCATTCTTTCTTGGTTACAGATTGGTGTCATGGTTAAGTAAAAATAAAGATTCAATTTCCTTATCCACTATTGAGGCTATGTATATTGTTGTAGCATCTTGGTGTACATAATTTTGGTGGATGAGATGGACATTGAAAGATATCAGAGTAATGCATGATGATCCCATTTCTATCTTTTGCAATAATACAAGTGCAATTAACATTTCAAAGAATCTAGTAATGCACTCAAGGACAAAGCACATATCAATAAGGTATCACTTTTTGAGAGATAAGGTTGTGGACAATGAAGTTAAGCTTGAGTATATACCTACAAAGGATCAGGTTGCTAACATATTTACTAAGGCTCTTCCTAAAGATACTTTTGAGTATCTCTAGGAGAAGTTAGGGGTTATTGCCCCCCCTTTCTTGAACTAGATGCATATGGAGATGCATTAGTCCAGTGGGTCTATGGATCTATCTTCTTTCTAGACTGATGGTGGCTACCTCTCAAGGGGAGTAGGTAGTATAATGTGTTATCATTGAAAAACTATTATGTACTAGTAAATTTTCTTAATGTCAAAGGGGAAATCAATGTAAAACATCTTTTTCCTTTGCCATTGATGTCAAAGGGGGAGAAAGTATCATGTGAAAAAGATATAAAGGGGGAGAAAGTATTCTTTGGAGATTGATGGTTCAAGAGTTTTTTTGTTGTCTTTTATGGTTTTTCATATCATGTGTTGTCGTCAATGACAAAGGGGGAGATTTTTACAAGTATGAAGGTGTTGTCATTGATGTCAACTGGTTAACTAGTTGTTGTCATTGATGTCATGAATGATGGTTATTGACTGGATATGTCAAGGATATTAAGAAAATTGTAACAAAGAAAGTTTGTAGGTATTTAGTGTTTGCTATGGGTTTTGCTCCAGGATTTGCTGCTATGCTAGTAAGGATTTCAGGTATTGTTCGGGTGATCTCACAAAGCTGGTTTATAATTTCTGAGAGATTTTATTTTTTGTTGAAATCACATATTTTTAGAAAATATAATGATTTAAGCCTTAAAATTTTCAATTTAAAGCATTACAATTGAAGAGGGTTTGATCAAACTACCTTAGATCAAACACCCTTGGATAGAACCTCGCTAGTTTTAAACCATACCTATAATAGAGTATCCTTTACACCTATCAAAATGTTGATAAAAAATCACTTTTGATTTACCTTTTGGGGGATCAAATGAATTCATTTAAAATTTATTTTTTGTAAGTATGTATTCATTATTATAAGCTTCCCAAAAAGAATAATTTTAAATAAATTTAATTATTATTATATTTATTTTTTATTTCTTGTGAATATAGGGTTTTCATTGAAAAATCAAGCTCTTTGTTTTGCACATGTGGAAAAATAGAAGATTATCAAAAAAAAAATTGAAAAATAGGAGTGCACTAGATATTGAAGTCCTTGATCCAACAAAAAAAAATTGAATTTTGATACATACAAAAAAAGTTGTGCTATACAGTCCGCCTATGTCTGAATTGTAATTGGTTTGACTTCGAAACTTGATTAAGGAAAAAATATTCAATAAAACACTATGAAACCAATTGGAAGTACTAGATATCGTAGTTACAAATCTAAATTAGAAAAAAATAGAATTTAATCCTTCATGGAAAAAATTCTATGTGTTATACGGTGAGCGTCACTCCTTAAAAATGGTGTTTACTGAAAAAACTAGTTTTTGAAGGAGATGAGAAAAGAAGTGCAATCTAATTCCAAATTTTATGAAAAAAATATATTTAGAATCTAAAGAAAAATGTCACAAATCACTAGTTTACATCATCTTCAAATTCCTCATGGTTTAGCCGCTATAGGTGCTCGAAAGTGAAGATTTAGTTAGAAAATATCAATTTAGTGTCTAGTTTGGCCAAAAATTGTAAACTAGTATTGTGGGATCACCCGTTCATGGTTCCTGGAAGTTGCTATATCTAGATTTTTGGTTTCTAGATCATTGTATAGTGTGAATTACATTCACCAATTGTGTATTATGTTTTTTTGTGTATTTGGTTGTTATCTAGGAGAAATGTAGTTGCTCTAGATTTCTCTGTTGTGTGGTTTCAGGACTCGTGGTTTTGGAAATAAGTTGATAAGATCATGTTCAAGTTAATTTTGTTATCCAAAGAGACTGGATCATGTTAAGTTTGCATGTGCTATTTTTTATGTGTTTTACACGGGTATTGGCCAACCTTGTGTTTAACACTAGACTTATGAATCTTATGGAAGCATGTTGAAGCGTGTTGGGAATTATTTAGGTCCTCATTAGATGTGTGTTTCTATCACGCTCATTCTAATTCCAATGTAGAATTTTTTGGCACTGACCTAATTTGAATTTATAAATGTAAGTGGTGTGTGGCCAAATTTGGATGAGTTCAAAGTTGAAGATGGTATAAATACAAGTTGATATGTTTGTGAAAGGGGACTGCAAGATAGATGTGAGATAGATGCGAAACAGTGTGCATGTGATGTGAGTTTGAGCAGATTAGTGTAAAATCTAATTGTGAATTTTTGGAGGAAATGAGCTAAAGATGTACTCTATCATTCAAACATGTCTAGAAGTGTGTGAGTGAATTGTGGTGGAAATCTTCATTGCATTTAGATTTTTTTCTCTCTGTAAAAAATCTCTTCTATCTTCTTTATAATTTTGTGGTAGTGAGCCCTCCGAGTGGTTAACCCTTGTTGGATAGTGAGTCCTATTTTGGACAGTAAGTCCTATTTTGGTAGTGAGCTTTTGTATTTAGTTTTTATATTCTCTATATTATGAGCTAATCCTTATCGTGGTTTTCCCCTTATTGGGTTTTCCATGTAAATCTAGTATTATTGTGTGTGTGATACTTTTTAGTTTCTTCTTTTGTACTTACTGATTAATCACATTAGTAGAGTAAAGGATTTGTGAATGATAATTGATCTAATCTATGTTGGAAGTTCTTAAAGGTTAAAATTTTCTACAAAAGATTCACCCCCCCTCTCAATTATCTTGTTCAACAATTATTAAGTCTAACTCTAGAACCACAACACCCAAACATTATTTTTAAGGAAATGTGGAATCTCCCACACTGATACACTGAACAGAGAGATGGCAATGATAAACATAGTTGAACTATGTCATTGATATCTTCCAGTACGCTTCACAAAACTTCTCGAGATCTTGAACATAGTTGTATAAGCCAGTAATAATGATATGGTTAAAAGCACAAAGTTAAATCTCTTCTTGCACTGAAGTGCAAACCCAAAAACTAACGCACTAAACCACAACATCGTCAACAGAGAACACTTAGCCAAATTCTTGATATATCAACTTTCTGATATAGTTAGTATTATACAAATGACACCAAAAATGCTTCCCCATAATGTTGACATCAATGAAAACATCGGGTCAACTGAATCAACCGATGTGTGTACACTTCATACTCATGTTGCCAAATTGTATCAATAATGGCATACTTCCAAAGTTCCAACACACTAGGTATTGATTTCCTTGTTTCAAAAATAATAATAATAATTTCAATACATACAAAACAAGTTATGTGTTATGACGTACACTTATTTTGAAATGATAATTACTTTGACTTCAAAAATTAATTAAAAAATATGTAACAAAAAATTATGAAAAATATCCATGCACTAGATATTCATGTTAGAAATATATATATTTTAAAAATTATAATTTAATCCTTTCAATAAAAAATTATACATTACAATGTAAATGTCACTTTTTAAAATTGTTGATTACTATTAAAAAACAAATTTTTAAAAGTTACGTTAAAAAATTCATAATTTTTTTTAAAAATATATATTTAGATTGTATACACAAATCCTCACAAATCACTAGTTCACATCATCTCCAAGTTATTAATGTTTTATTTTTATAGGTTTCATAAGGTGGAAATTTTATGAAAATATTGATTTCAATGTCCTACTTTGGCCAAAAAGTGGGACATATTATTGTGGACTGACCCTTAGAGGTGTTGGTGTAAATAGGTAATTTTCCTAACTAGTTATTAGTGGGGTCCTATTTATATGGTAAGTCCACTTAGTTCCTAGTTTCTTTTTTAAGAAGTCTTAGTTGTCCAAATAATATCTTATCATGTCTTATCTAGTTTTATTTTATTTAGTTCTTGTGTCCTAGGTCAATAATATTGTTAAGGTAGTTGTCTCATTGTATGGGATTAAGACAAATTTCATGATCTTGTCTAATCCTATCTCACAACTTTCATTTATAAAAAAGACATCATATGTACATCATATATTCAATATGGAAATATTTCATCCATAATCATAACATGATATTCTTGCCATTTCTCTCTTATGGAAGTTATTTTTTCCTTGTAGGTGATCCTAGGGTGTTGGGAGTTCACCATTAACTTCTACAAGAGGAACAATCAAATTTTATCTTGACACATTTTAGGTTATGGGGACCAAATAATATTTCATTTTATTAATTTGAATGTTATCCACATTGTCTTTTTTTTTTTAAATTCCATGTGGTTTCAATTTCCTTCAAAATATAATTAGGTGAAATTTTGGGATTTTTTATCATACCTATATCTATGTTCTCTTGGGTATCATTATTTTTTTTTTTACTAGAAATTCCCAAGATTTACTTTTTCCCCTAAATATCATATTTCTTTCATTCTAAATACTCCAATAGATGCGGGGAAGGCATCCATGTTTCTTTGATAATAGGATGAAAAAAATGAGGATTTAGCTAACAATTATCAACTTAATATTTTTTAGTAGACCCATTTGGTTTAAACCCATCCAAAAAAACATGTTCCAAGCATAGGGATATTTTTCATAAAACAAACCTATTGGCAAGATGAAAGCCACTATTTTGTAAGTTATGAATGGTGATTATTTTCTGGTGACAAGAGACCCATTAGGATAAATTAATCTTGGGGTGTGATTGTGGTTCCAAATTATTCTCCATTTGAAATAAAATATCAAATAATAATTAGGATCATCAGACCTAGACTTGATTGAATAGTTACTTGTAGGGTTAATTATGCATACCAATTCATCTTATCTATGAAAGGGATTAAATCTATATGAAATAATTTTGGTGATTAGGTTCTATAGATTAGTTGGATCCATGATTATTGTCATATCAATAGATATATTACAAGAGAATATTGGACTAATCACTAGTGTTTCCCTTTGGATTAAGGACATGGACTAATCACCTCCTATGGAATTGCTTATCTCTGGCATTTGTATCGAGTGTTAACAAATCAATCTGTTGGCACAATAAAAACCATGTTCCAAAAAATGGTATCAAAGTTGGTTCATAGGTTTGAATCCCCACAAGTTATCCTAATGGGGGATTTTTGGACTAATCACTAGCATCTCCCTTTGGATTCAAGACATGGACTAACTACCTCCCTTGGATCCGCTTATCTCTAATGTTTGTATTTGGCATTAATAGGTCAATCTTTTTGTGCAATGAAAAAATTGCTCCAACAGAGATAGCATGCATGTTTTTGTTTCAATAATCATACAAATATTCCAAATATCTCACTTAACTCCTCTTCAATCCAAACACATAGGTTTGAGGACTCAAGGGGGACCTAGGTAATCCAAGGATCCTCCTAGAATAAAATATTCTCCTTATTTATGAGATTTCTTTTTATTAATTTTATTAATATATATTTAAATTTAATTAGGTTGATCCAAATGGATGATCCAACTGAGAGGCTAGACCTAGATAGGAGAGAAAATCCCTTCTTGTTTGCATAAGTATCTAGCTTGCATAGTATTTCTTTATTTATTTTTGACTTCATAATTTTCCATCCAAGTTTAGCTATTAGAAACTTATTCATATTTATAATTTTGTGAATCCCCAAACCTTAAAGACCCTTTATAAGGAAAACTCTATCCAAATCCACCAATGAGAGTTTTTCCATTTCCTCTATCCTAGACCATAGTGTTGAATATAACAAATACTAAGAGGGGGGGGGGGGGGGTTGAATCAGTATTTCACTAGCCAAATTAATTATTAACCATCCATTTATCAATCAACATATAATTGCAATAGTGAACCAAAACATAAAAGAGATCATAACACATTGAAACCAAGATTTTTGGGTGGAAAACCCAAAATGGGAAAAACCACAGTGAGGATTACCTCACAATATATTATAACTAGTTATAAGATATTACAGGGCTCACTACCAAGACTCGCTATCCTTGAAAAAGGCTCACAGCCTAAATATAAAATGTGTCTTATTTCCAAAATACAAAGGATGTGGCTCACTGGAAAAATGAACTGAAGAAGTGCACCTACAAAGTACTGAAAGCAGTTTTGGTTATGCTTTGAATATATCAAATGCCTAGTCTGGTTGCCGATGTATGATTACTATTTATAACTTCACACTATTATAGTTGTCACATTACTTGCATATCTCCCCTTCACACTTTCATTGCCTTGACCATCATAAATATATATGCAGGCATAACTTCCTTTATCAATTAGGTCAGCCTAATTGAGGGAACACTCAAAATACAAAAGTCTTGTTAGCTTAATAAAAAAATTCCTTTTGACACAGAAAAAAATGTGTTATCCAAACGTTAGTTTGGCCCATACCTAAAGAGGTACACACAAAAGATAAACCTTGTCAAAAAAAAGAACACCAAAATTTTGTCATGAAGATAGCTCAACTAGATCACAAAAACATGTTGAAAACTTGTTTATACCTGTAACTGACATTCCTAATCAACATATCAAAAACTCATTGAATTCCCTTTTACTACAAAGATCTCCATATCAAGATACCAAATCAGTATGGATGCACAAATTACATAGTCAATTACCAAGCAATGTTGGCATCAATGACAACAAATCCATGGGGAACCTTCTTAATTCTTCCAACAATCTCCCCCTTTTTCATTGATGGCAACATGTGCCAAAAATGAGACTTTCTCCAAAATAGAAATTATACTCAACTTCCCCTAACAAGCATAACGTATTTTATCTCCTCTTCCCCTCTTCTCCTCTTTTCCTCTTTTCCTCTCCCCCTTTGACATCAAGGACAAAGGACGGGGAAAAACTTAAAATTCAAGAACTAGGGGCACCTTGTAACTCTTTGAGAATCACTTCCCAAGCAGGATTTCCATCATCCCAGACTCCTTTTTCCCTGGAAACTGTTTTATGCTAGGCATTCTTCTCCTTCTTTTGAAGTGGATGGGGCAATGTTCATTTCCTCAAATTTTTGTACCTCCATCAATGTATTTGATATAGTAACATGTATGGACATGACCACATCTCCAAGTTGGGCATACCACCTCATAGCCTCTTCCTTCTGCCTCTATAGGATGAAAAAATTATTTTGAAGATATACAATGGAAACCCACCTAACATAGTTTCTATCACTGACAATCTTATAATCTCTGGAGGCATCAGCAAGTTGAGACTCAATTGAGTCCATTAGATCCTTGATACCTTGAGTGGATTCTAGCCATTTCATGCAGTAAACAAATAGCAGTTGGGCTTCTTCATCACATTCTCTTACCTCTTTCAATGTTTTCAAAGCTTTGGCATGTGCAATGGCACACTTATCTTGTAGAAACAACAACCTTTTCTCTAGAAAATTCAACTCTACTTCTCTTGTGGTCTGCATCTTAAGATTGGATGTGTACTCTTTAACAAAATCAACAATAAGCCTTAGATTTTCAATCAAAGCTAAAGATTTTTCTAGAGTAACACCAGAGGCTATCTCTTGTAGAGTTTTGATAGCTTCATTTATCAACTCATTGCCTCTTTGATATGACTTTGTAGCCTCCTATGTGATAGAGCAGAGAAAAGTGTTACTTAGCTTAAATATGTCACTAGGTATGATCTTTGTCAAATCCACATAACCTGGGTGAGATGGCAGCTTGACTAGCTAAGGTGGAAGCGCAAGTTGGATTATAGTTTGTCTTGAAAGAATACCTTTAAGAGTACTTCTAGATGACTCTCCAGATGGCTTTGATGGTTCAGTGTCCTTGGGAATTTCACCTTAAGCTAGAATGACTTCCTTATCTTCCTCTTCCTTTCCTTCTTCTTCTTCTTTTTCTTCTTCATCACCAGATGGATTTCTATTTTCTTCCTCCCTTCTATCCTCATCATCCTTGTCTTTATAATTTTATGTCTTTACTTTGTTCATTTTCATCTTTATTTTTCTCTTCTTTGTTCCTAGTGGGTTCTTGATGTTCTTCTCTCTTTTCACCAGATTGATCCTTATGATGATCATTAGACCTCTTACTGGTAGATTCTTCTGTGTCCATCTGAGGGGTAGGGGTTTCTGAAGCACCAAGTGTCTCATCAGCAGTTTCCAAGACATGATTATCCATTACTTCTGCAACCATATCATGTTCTTGAGTCTAAGTAGTGTGAGATGAAGAACCGGTTCTTGTCCCATAGCTACTTGCTAATTTCCTAATCACATCATGAGTTTGTTTCCTTACTTTTTAAACATAGTCTTCTTCCTTAGTCATTAACATGTTGACTCTCTACTTGAATTTGAACTATGTATAACATTCTTTCAATATATTTTCAGCTTCTATTTCTAAGTGAGTAGAACTAATAGATTTTATAGCTTCACTTCTCATCTTGTTTTTGACATTTAAAGATTCCTTCCTTCTAAGCACTAACTCTTTCCACATAGTTTCAATAAATTTTGAATGTATGGTATCCATGTTTATGTTACAGATAACTATGTACTAAGAAAAATAATTTATGATGGTTTCTTTTCCTTCATCATTAACTTCATCATATAATTCAGCAGTTGACATAAGTTCATTATCAATCATATTATTCATCAAGGTTCCAAGAACCAAGGGTGGATGATTTCTTACCGAAGGAGAACCGGGCATCTTCTCCACAAGGTTAGATGAGCCTTCTTCATTCTTCTTTGCATGTACATGAATTCAGTAGGTATCCTCTTCTACCTCTAACTCCTCATCAATGAAGATCTCCATACTAATTTTGACTCCTTCACTGGAGGTACTACCTCATCTATTTCTTTTCAAATGATGCTCATCTTCTAGACCAAGCTCAATTTCTTCTTCAACAGCATCACTCAAATTCCTTTTCCTATGAGATTTTTCTTTCACTCTTCTTCTTCCTCCTAAAGTATTAGATGGTGCAATAGTAGGTGTTTCCTTCTTCTTAGATTCCTTGGTACTGGGACCTGTACAGGTAGTAACATCAACAAATGTAGGGACACTTCGTTCTTTCCTTTTTCCTTTCTCAATATTAGCACTACTATGGGTGGCAGAGCTGGAAATAGGTGTTGATGTAGTACTAGATGATAACCTTCCATATTTTCTGGGTCTGGAGGATTGTTCAACAGTTTTAGCTTTCCTTTTATCAAGGGCCTTCTTCAACTATACAATGTCATCTTTTGTGTATGTTTGATCTTGGAAGAAAGATTCAATTTTCTTTCTTCATTTAGGTGTTGCAGTTTCCAAATGAATTTCAACAAATTTCTCCTCATATGTACCTAACCTAGGTAGAGAGGGGTGCTTAGGCCTAGCCAACATAATTTCAATGTACCTTTCTACCATTTTTTCTTCAATCTCATATCCCAGAGGTTCAATCCAATGAATTATAGGTTCTACGTCCTCAATGATGCATTCATCGGTAGACACAAGAAATGTTATCTCCTTCTCATACTTCTTCACCAAACTCCTTGGAATCCTATCTCTTTCATTCATTTCATTCTCATGAGAAACCAACCCAATGTTATCCCATATTATGTTCTTTCTTCCAGGTAACTCCTTTAGAAAATAGAATAACAAACAAACAATAAGAGTGTCAAATATAAAGACATGTCTCTTCGCCTTTTTCATACTCAGATTTTCCATAAGTTACAACCTTAGCAACTCACAAAGATCAAAATCCTTTCCATTCACCACCATTTCATAAGTTGTGTGAATTTTTGTGGCCGATACAAAGTTCGCTCTGTTTGTGAAATGGAATTTTTTCCCAATCATAATGGAAACATACTTGACAATGGGGTTTGTGATATACTTCATAGTTAAGGATCTTCTGTCAAACTTGGCACCAGTTAACCTTGTGACATCATCATTTTTCACTGATTTTAGAACTGGAATGGAACCAGTGTCACAAAGACCAGTAACAACATAAATTTCTTCCTTATTGATAATCCATGGTTCATTTACCCACTCAAGATTGCTATGAACCCTACTAAGGGACATCTTGAAAAATTTTGTCTCACTCTCGCTGGAAAAGTTTGGAAACCAATTCCAAAAATTCAACTTCATTCAAACTAGGTTTTCATATTCCACCTTGAGTAGTAAGTCATCAGTTAACTCATTGTCCTACAAATCCTTCAACACTTGGTGATTGAATTCTTCCAGCTTCCCACGAATGTATATTGTTGGATCTTTGATGGGTAGCACATGACTCGAAATGTGTGAGAACACACCCATTTGATAATTTTCATGTACTTTTCATGAACACCTTCTGAACTTTGGTTGGGGCCTATCAGAAATTTCCACAATAGTAGGAGTGGCCATATTTCCCAAACAAACTTGAATAAATTTAACAGAGAGTTCCTTCAATTTTGAAAAACACAAAAGTTAGAGAATACCTTTTGCTTGTTGAGAACTAGGGTTTCAATGTATGGTACTCTGAGTCGCTTCCTTTCTTACTTTAGCATCCATTGCTTCTCCCAATTTACACAACTATTATTTTCCTTAGCATAGTCTCTCGCTTTATTATTTACTATTTTTCCCTAATTGTGTATTTATTTATTTTCTACTTTAAAGTTGTCAACCGCTTTGTAAAATACATTGTAAACCAAGAAGAGCTCCACAATTCTTCTGTTTTGCTTGATTTCTACCAAAATTTCCTTCAATAGAGATTCACATTACTTATCCTTGTGTCATTGCAATACAACTCATATATCGAGGGATATTTATATTTTTTGTGAATGCTCCCCCTGAAGCCATTACTAGGTTCAATTCTTAGAAGAGGTATCTGCACCAGATGCAGATACTGGATCATTTCATTTATCCTTATTCTTAGGTTCTTCCTTCTTTCTCCAAATTTTTTCCATTTCTTTTCTTACTTCTTCGAGATCTGCCTTGTTCACAGGCTTGTTCTTCTGTTTTGGATTTAGTTTCTTCCCAACTTTGCTCCTACAAAATTTTGAGATATGTCTTGGTTTGTTGCAAGTGTGGCACACAACATATCCTTTATTAAAAAAATTTGCATTCATCCTTGACCTGCACTAATTAGCCTTGTGTCCAAAGATATTGCATGTGTAATAGTAGCCTTGAAAAGATTGAATTCTTCTACTAGTAATAAACCTATTCATCATCATCTGACTTCTACATTCAGTAGCTCTATGTCCAAACTTGTTGCAAACATAGCATTGTCCAACAAAGAATCCAACATTCTGACTTATTCTATTCTAGTTCATCCTACTATATTTTGTTGTTCTATGACTGAATTTATTGCATGAGAAACAAAAACCATTAAAATATGGGTACCTTTGAGCATTAGGTTGTCAGATGGGAATCCTTTCGATATTGATCCTTCGGTCCTTACTTTCATAAGCATTCTTTTGAAGTTTCCTTTGATTTTCCACTTTGTTGAGAATTAGTTTAGTCTTTGAGCTTTGTCCTTCTTCAAGTCCTAGACCACTTTTGTCTTTAGCAGGTTTTTGAGATGTAATCAACTCATCAAGCATTGTAGAACTTGTCTTGAACCTTTCTTCATGTGATTTCTCTTTTTCTAGATCAGCTCTTAAGGTTACCACTTCCTGTTCAAGCTTTGTATAGTCATTAATTTTATTCTAGATCTCAACTTTTTGGCATTCCTCAATTTGCTTCTTTTCTTCTATTTGCACTTTCAGTCCAGTAATATCATCATTAGTCTTCTTCAACTGATCACTAATTTATCTATGTCTATCCTTTAACTTTTTGATCTACTCTCTCAACTTTCTGATGCAATCATTAACTTCCTTTAGATTTCCTTTCAAATTTTCCTTTTCATCCTCACTTTTGCTCAATTCCTTAAGGGAAACATTGATCTCTTCAAATGTGTATTTTTCTTCTGGAGGAACAAAATGATATTTACTAGCCATGTATTCAAATTTTGGGACCTTCCTCAAGCTATAAGACTTTTTTAGATGAACTAGGCTCTAATACCAATTGTTGAATATATTGAATACTAAGAGGGGGGTGAATCAGTATTCCATTGGCCAAATTAATTATTAACCATCCAATTATCAATCCACGTCTAATTGCAATAGTGAACCAAAACATAAAAGAGATCATAACACATTAACACCAAAAATTTTACATGGAAAACCCAAAATGGGAAAAACCATGGTGAGGATTAGCTCACAATATATTATAACCGGTTATAAGATACTACAGGGCTCACTACAAGGACTCACTATCCTTGAAAAAGGCTCACGGCCTGAATACAAAATGTGGCTTATTGCCAAAATACAAAGGATGTGGCTCACTGCCAAAATGAACTAAAGAAGTGCACCTACAAAGTGTTGAAAGTAGTTATGGTTATGCTCTAAATATATCAAACGTCTACTCTAGTTGTTGATGTATGATTATTGTCAGTAACTTCACACTATTATACTTTCCGCATTACTTGCATATCTCCCCTTCACAATTTAATTTCTTTTACCATCATAAATGTATACATAGGCATAACTTCCTTTATCAATTAGGTCAGCCTAATTGAGGGAACACTCAAAATACAAAATTCTTGTCAGCTTAATACAAAATTCCTTTTGAAACACATAACAAAATATGTTATCCAAATATTAGGTCAGCTCGAACCTAAAGAGGAACACACAAAGATAAACCTTGTCGGCCAAAAGAACACAGAAATTTTGTCATCAGGATAGTTCAATCGGATCACAAAAACATGTTGAAAACTCGTTTATACCTATAACTAACATTCCTAATCAACATATCAGAAACTCATTGAGTTCCCTTTTACTACGAAGATTTCCAAATCAAGATACTGGATCAATATGGATGCACAGATTACATAGTCAATTACCAACCAATGTTGGCATCAATGACAACAAATCTAGAGGGCACCTTCTTCATTCTTCCAACACATAGAAATATTATTTAGATTTGTTTCATTTTTTAGGTAAGAAGTGAGGGATTTGGAATGAAGAAATAATATAAACTAATATTCTTTAAATAGGTTTTGTAAAGTTGTATTTTCTAGCTTGACACAAAAGAAAACCTTTCCATGAGTTTTTTTGGATTCTTTCAATTAAGTTATTTCAAATATTGTGAATTTTTATTACACTCAATATTATTACAATTAGGTTCCAGGTAGTGGATTTATGCTACAAAATAAGGTATAAAAATTTATATTTTAATGAGCCCGAGTTAGTGTTAAAGAAACATATCCCACTTTCATTTGGGTTGATATATTGTCCTACGACTATAACACAATGTGGAAGAATATTTTCCAACCTTTGGATTTAGCTAGTGTGGATGTACCAAGAAGGATGGTGTAATAAAAAAACATTTAAAGGTTTAGAGTTCAAGTTTTTTAAGCCTTTTTATGATACCTTATCTAATATTTTAGAGAATATTTATATTCTAAAATTCTACTAGAATGATGAATATCTATAATGAGATACAAAATCTTCCTATCTTAAGCCTTATTTAGAGGTGAAATTTTCATTAGAAAAGATATTAATAATTATAGAGAACGTTGGAGTGGTGTAGTTCTTCGAAATAATTTTTTTTATATAAAATTCCCAAAAAAAATTGTCAAACTTTGGAGATGTCTAAATTTATACCTAAAATATCCTTCTAACTCTTTTCCATGGAATGGAATGTTTCATGGATATAGATAATGAAATATCGGATTTAATGCCTTCTTGGGACAAATACACATTAATTTTCATGGATAATTCTATCCAAGAGTGGCTAGATTCTAAAAACCAATTTATAAACAAGGGCTCTGAGCGAGCTGGAGTACCTGCCTTAAGCAAGTCTAGGTGTAGGAAAAACATTATTTTGAGTATTTTGCAGTTGGTTTTTTATAATTTCTTTTGGTTTTCATAGTTTATTCATTGTTATGTAGGCATTATGTTAATGTTGGCCAAAAGCTTAGCAACCAAACAAAGCATTTGATAGAGCTTGAATGATTTTAAACCATAAAACATGAAATTCATTGAAAATAATGGAGATATGCACATGAAAAGAAACTTCAATATGTATATGCTAAAAGTTCACTGTTCTTGTTGACGTATAAAATAAGAGAAAAACAAAAAGGCAAGATTTCACTAAATCTAAAATTTTCCTTATTTTAGAAAATATCATGAAGATTTACACTTTTTGCAGCTCACTTGAAAATATGGTATTAAAAACAAAAGCAAAAAAAAAAGGAAAGGTTCTGAGAAACACTGAAGTTCACATGACACAAAACTTTTGTGCCAATCTAAACATTGTAGAAGATAAATCTTATTTATTTCAATTTTATTTTTGCATAAAAACAAGAGGAACAAAACAACATATAAGTGCAGGGTTTTACAGAACATCAGAACTTCCTTAAAAGTTTAACTTTTGTTGTTCAATTTTCTTGTTAGCAAAAGAAACAAAAAGTGAAAAACATAAAAATTCACCTTATTCCCTTAAAACTTAAACTATGAAATCTCTATTTTCTGATTAACATACAAACAAAAGAAGCAATAAAAGAAAACTTGTATTATAGTATGCATTCCTGGCTGCTAATTTGTTTGTTGGTAGGTTCATCATTCGAAAGCTATGCTTAAGGACATGGAGAAAAAGAGTCATCAGTACCAATTCTAGAGAGAGGATGGTCATGATAAGAATGGTTTGAATAGTAAAAATAGTGTAAGTCATGAAGAGCGGTGTTGTACAATGCTATGAAAAATACAAAGGTAAAGGACACATAATCTAGATGAAATTTGAATGATATGATAGGAATGCAAGATTCCTTTGAGAAGGTCATTATCTCCAAGTTAGATCAGCATTCAAAAGAATTTGATGTAAAAGAAATGGATAAATCGATAAGAATGAAGAACAAGATTCAGATTATGAGAAGAACTCTCAAACAAGAGAAATATAATACGCATGATTTATGCCTACATGAAATACAATTTGAAGGAAGGAAAAAAATATTGAGAAGTCTGTATGGAGATGAATGAGGGAAAAAGTGCTTGAACCAGATGCAAATTCTAAAGGAGGTACCGAAACTGAAGTTGCACTTCCAGTTGAACATGTTTCTTATATGCATATTCCAAAATTTTCTTAATGCATTTGCAATGCTATTTTAGAAATTGCATAATGGAAATACAGGTAAGCTAGCCATGGAATTTAGATAAAACATGTCATGTTCCTTCAACATCAAATAAATTGGGATCAATTTATACAATCTTAATGCTAGAATAAATAGTAAGCATTTGAGCATTAATCTTGACCAGTTCATCATCAAAAACATGTCAAATGGACACATAATTGCATCTTCAAATCAACTTCACATTCGGAAGGAAAATTTACATGGAAACAAGTTTTTTGTTATATAATAAGATGCTATGGACTATGGATGAAATTAATTATCAAAAAAAAATTAGTCATTATATGTGAAGATGGAGAATAGTTCTTTCAAATGTTACAACAGTTGCGATCATATATCTGGGTAAGAAAGCATTTGAAAAATATGCTTTGGTGCTCCTTCAGCTCTTGACATAGCTAAATTAGATTCAGTGTTCAGTGAGAAAAATGCACAGCACAGGTTGCTTGAGTCTTCATCATTTGCAATGTAGTGCCTAAATTTATAGCCTTGGTGGTCAAGGAGAGCTTTCCAATTTTTGGTTGTCTTTACCATTTTCTGAATCATTAGTGCAAATGATCAAATGCAGATTTATATTTTTTCTGAAACAAAACATTCAAATTGAAACTAGATGAACTGTAAAAGTCAAGTAATTATTTTGTGCAGAATAAGTACCTGCGTCAAGCTACAAATTCCTTTTTGGCTAGGTGGAGGTGTGACAGCATTTTCTTGTTTGACAATTGTTATGATGCAATTGTCCATTGCAAGTGTAAATGTTCCTTGTAATTGAAATTTATGTAGCATGAACATTACTACGAACAAGTCTTTTTTTGTAATTTAGAAAGGGTATTGTTGCAAGTTGAGGGAAGTTTTTTTCTAGCAATTGTTTGTGCAGGTAAAATTCCAGATCTCCATCTGTTGTTTGAATTATGCATTGGAGAAATTTCTTGTATTCAAATTTAGTTGTCATTGCACATGTTGTGCATTGAACAACATCACTGTTTGATGCTTCTATGAGGAAAACCCTTTGTTCACATGTCATGCACACTAGTTCGTATGGTGGTAGGTGGACATTCTTTGGTTTGAGGGTACCAGCTACCTAGAATGGAAATGCAGATTTGATTAGAAGGCTTAGCAGTTTCTGGATGATAGATTAGATACAATTTGGAAAAAAAATTCCTTTTTAAGAAGATAATGTGCCAAGAGGCTTTTCTATCTAGAATTGGTGCATAGAAAATATCAATATTCAACCAAAATATGTTACTTGTAGCAAGGCTAGAAACATAATAGAAATTACGAGAAAGCAGACCTCTACAAACACTTCATTTTTTATTAGCAAGCAACATAGACACACTTCTCGATTAGTAAGAATAGTTGCAACTAAAAAACAACTGATGACCTATAGATTTGTATCAAACTGAAGTTCAAGAAAATGTAATTTAACAATGCTTTTAAATGTACAATTAGCTCGATAGAACAAGTGACAAATACAAGGATGCTATAACTATGATTATGGATTCTAGATACTATTTTAACATAGTTTATCTCATAAAGGTTATGTGAAACTAACATTTGTAGCTTGGAATTCCTACATTTCTTAATAGAGCTTTCTTTCGAGCTAGAGGAGGTGACACATTCCTTATGCAATTAACTTTTTGTTTCACTGGAATCTATGCATAGGTAAATATGAGATTTGTAGGAGAATTTTTCCAACACTTTAAAAATGAAGACACCAAATGTGTGCTCATATGTTGTAACTTTGTGTGTTCCATTGTTCCAAATTGCAGATCTATTCTATTTTAGATTTATGGATTTTCTAGATGTTTAAGAATATCCATATGTACATCAAAATCCATGGTTTGAGCTATTGATTTGGTAGTGGTATATATTTTCAGTTTTGTGATTTCGGATTGTGTTCAAGTGTCATTGGTATTGTTTAGTGTGGTAAGTTTTAGATCTAATTTTTTTCCATAACAAAGAACTGATTGCAAGAAACATTTGGGGTGTGCATCCATTACTAACAACATTTGAAACCTTGAGCACACAAAGTTGTCTACATATTTTATATAGTCATCTTTGATAGAGCACAAGGTCTACGAGGTGTGACCATGATTTGTAAGTATAAAAGGGTGCCATTGAAACACCTTTATGATGTTAGAAGTATTTTTTTTAGAATAGTATGAAAAAATATTAGTTATTTCCAATTAATAGTGCAACTCTATCACCCAAGACATGATTTATAGGTGTCAAGAGTCTACAAAGGATCCATTATTCGTTATGTACAATAAACAAAACATGAATGAAAATTATCAATGTTGAGATGTATTTCTATAAATTTGAGAGTTATGGTGATGTATGGATGAAGAACAAGAGGTAGATCTGGCACACTAAACTATTGGAAGGTATTCGAAATCCATGAGAATTTTATTTTGGTTGGCCAAATTCTTTGTATCCTAAAATTAAAAAAGAAAAGAAAGAGAGAGAGAAACATATTTGAAATGGTAGCTATGTGGTGGTTGTAGGTTTATGTGACATTTGGTGTGTATTTTATACTAGCACTTGAGCCCATAGGAGGTTCAAGGAATAAGCTGATAGGAGATTAGAAGAAAAAAAATAATGAATTTGAAAATTAATAATTCAATATAGTTATTTTGAAATCTATATATAATATATTGTATTATATAATTATGTTGGAGGTCTTGATCATTTTACAACAATTAGATTCCTTTGGAACAAGTAGTAGTCAGTTTATTGATATTGAAGTGAAAAATAGTGTCTTTTTTTTTGTAGCTCTTATTTTGAAGTCAGATGAAAGAAATATAACTTGTAAATATGTGTTTTGATATGTAAATAGAATGAAATTAATTAGAAACTTCAAGGTGCAACATGTGCAGAACAAATATAATTTGTAAGCAATGTTTCCATCGTGTGTTCTAAGCATCTAGAAAGAAAAGAAGATGATTAAGCAAGCATCTCCAAACACAACACCACTCTAGACTGCATTATGTCTAAAATAATATAAATCTTTCGAAGATAAGTGTACAATATTGTGAGGCTAGATACCTGTGTGTTGGAAGATACCAATTTTTCTAGGAAAGATTTTGTACATAGGTCATTGAGCTCATTAATGAAGGTGGACTATGTTGTTTGCATGAATGTTGAGCCTATTTGTCCGTTGTGAATGATATTTTTGAACTATACAAGTGGCTTTTTTGTTGATGCCAATATCACTTGCAGTCTGGCATAGGGCTCTGTGTTGGTATGTGGCGACTGATCATGCTATACTGTAAAATATATGTAGCCCAGATTGGGTGAACCACGTTAAATATCTTTGTTATGATTTATTTTGTGTGTGTCTTATTTTCTCTATTTATTATATAAATCTGCATTTAATTGTTAGATATCTGCCATTTCTAACCCTAACACTCTGTATGGCTGCTAGGTACTATAACCTGTAAAGTGGGCAATTGTGTTAGTTTTCATAGTCAAAAAAATGCATGATGGTAAAGATATAGGATGAGGTTTGAGATTATTGAAAAACATCTTACAATAGCCATATCGTTGTGTTAGTCTCCATCTCCGATGTGTAGTTCATGTTGTATTGGAATTTGATAATGAGTAGTAACAATAGTGCCAAATGATCCAATAGGATAGCTATCTTTTGATTGAATCAATTCTGAGATGGTTGTGTCAGGTATTAGTATACATTCTTTGTAGACTTTTCTAATGCTTTATATGGTGGTTTTATGAGTGAACTGGAGACAGTAATCAACATCTCCTCTATCATTTTTATTTTTTAATTACAAAGTTTGTGATTCACACAATTATATTAGGCGATAATTTTGGCAAGAACAAATAGTCCATTTTTAATGTTTGTTATTATCATTTGGCCATAGCTATCAACCAAATCAACATGAAGAATTGGTACTTTTGGCTAGGTTGCATGGTTTTTGGTAGTAGCAGGGCCATAAATGACTAGGACATCACCTTCGAAGGCCACAGTTGATTGTTTTGTACAAATATCAAGTATGGTTGATGACTGAACATGTTCTTTCTTCATTTTATAAATTGCAATAGAAGCAATGGTGGAAATTGAATGAGCAAGTGACCATGGTGAAAATCAAGTTACATATGGCATAAATGTGTTAAAATACTTGCCTCTTTTATTCTTGGCTGTCACTTGAACAAACATCATTTGGAGGGGTGCCTACATGACTGAGTGACAAGTGTTAGAAGGCATTGCTAGTAAACATTAATGTCAAATGCATATTTTTATTTCAGGGAAGAAACAATATCAAGGATTTCAGTACATATTTTCCATGCCCTAAGAATTTGATAGAATACTTGTCTCTCTTGTTCTTGGTGGCCGCTTGAGCAAGTAGCATCATTGGTAGGGGTGCCTACATCACTGAGCGACAAGTGTTAGTAGGCATTTCTAATGAGCATTAATATCAAATGCATAACTCTAATTTAGGGTAAAAGGATATTAAGAATGTCAATACATATTTTCATTCATCTTTCATTTGTTGGAAGGTAGGTTCTCTACCAACATTGAATGATCCATGTTATGTTGTCCAACAATTGAGATTGTTTTCTTGCAAATGCTCTTATAAGTACATGCAATGGCATATTTTTGCGATGAATGAAACAAAACAAATTGAACAAAAAACATTGGTGTCAAGTGGAAGGAATTTACCTACTTGAAGAGGGTCTTGTTGCTGGAGTCTTGAATCTTCAACTAGTCAAGGACATAGATAGACTAGAGCAATAGTGATAGTATGTAAATTGAGATCTTGATCTGGAAAATGAATTCATATGCTTTTAATAAATGGGATTGACAATCAGTTACAGTGTTTGGAATCTTTTTCCCTAGTAGTACATGCAACGTGTAGTTTTTAGAGAAATGGGAGAGAAATGTGAAACATGTTGTAAAAAATGTACTATCAAACAATTGTAAAATACAAAAAAATATTAGATTGAAAATAAGTAGGCACTTCTAAGAATAGTAAGAAACAATATCCATATCAATAATAGATGGCATAAATAACTCATAATTGTTCCCTAACAATCATGTCTTAAGATAGCCATCTAAGATAATCACCCATCTGACATAGTCTAAGAGAATCTATATTCATACTATATGTGCAGAAAGTAAAGGTTCTACAAATTTCAATCACAGACAAGATCATTAATTGAAATGTTCAATATTCTAAAATGAAATAACTGCACAAATATCAACAAAACAAATGGATCTGACAAGGACACAAATGCTACACTCCAAACTTTATAATGCTACAATGTTCCCAATTAGCTAATAGTGGGATTTAAGAAAGTTGTTTACTGTTCAAAGCATATTTTGAACATACCCAATATATATGCACTTGACTTTTGGTGTATCCAAAACTTTTCCAAGTGGCCACATCAATGCCCCATATATTCTCATTAGCTGCAATGACAATCCAAAGGATATGTCTATAGGTGTTGTAATGCCCATCTTTTACCCTTACGCTAAAAACACAACTAACAATTTCTTTTTATATATTGACATGTAACATTTGATAAAGGCTTATCCTTGATCTACATGAATACCAAACTATACACATCAGATGGCAAGGTTGGTGCTTTGACATCAACAACACAACTCTCGAGAGCGGGGAGTGGAGTGAATATATGAGAGAGTGTGCAAAGGCCTCCACGCACACTCTTAAATGATGAAGAGACAGTCCCAAGCTGCAATGTTAGCATATGATGGCTAACATCACCTACCAGAATTTCTGGAAATGATACCAACACCAAGAACATCTGACTACTACACCTATATTTTTCTAATTCTTTTCCACAATCAAAGTATGAATATCTCACACTACTATAATACATATTATACCCCCATGAACTATTAGGACCAACCAATGATATTGTTACCACATCAATTGCGGTTGCTAATGTTATTGTTTAATACTTAAAGGTAATGCTACATCAACAACACCCTCATTATTAATATTATTATTCAATTATTTTTCATAAAATTTATTTTGTACCGACCAAGCCCACCTTATTATTATTCATTCAATAGTCTTACAACAACTTGAATGTTTCAATATTATGGCCCTCATTTCATTAGTATCATTCTGTTCATAGTTTTGCTATTAATGGTATAAATCCTACTATTGGATATCACTCAACTAACCTTTTGTTTTTATATAAATAAAATACATTAACCTCTTGATACATACTTTACCGTGTTTCGCTTGTTAACTAGCTACACACGTCCACTGCCATCACTCAATAAATTTCATCAATGGCATGCCACTTGAGGATAGGGTGGAGGTGTAAACGTAGACGGGTGTACGAAATCCATCACGTACACCCTAAACAAAAGAACGAATGAATTATAACATTAGGTTTACTAGGCTCATTAACTACCAACCCAGAAGTTGATGCTCACCTTTGCATGAACATTAATGTCCTTGTTAGAACTCCATGGTATGGGTTCTCACATGGGGAAATCATATAAATATTATCAAATTGATTTACAAGAAACCCTAAGGATTAATTGACGAAACAATATCTTACCAGATAGCCCTACCACCTTTAGCCACATTAACGATATCGATGATAATTAACAATTTACGTTTGAACTTGAAAATTCTAAATGCAAGAATAGACAAAATATTTATAATTTATCTTAATTGTTAATTCTTTTTATCTAATATTAATTTAATTATGTACTTGCCCCTCACTAAATAAATAATAAATATACACTAATTTATAAGTAATGATAAGAAGAAATATATACCATTAAATAAATATCAATTCCCATTTTGTTAATTTCCCTTAAAAGGAGGGAAAGAGGAAAACAAATACATAAATCTCTTTTCTTTTAGTTTCAAGGTATTCCTAAGAGTACTGGGCTTTATTCTTAAATAAAATCTAATTTAGTTTATTAGAATGTCTCTTTTTTTAGCATGGGAATCTCATCCCCCCTTCTTCATATAATGTGTTATTTAAATTTTCTTTTAAATACTTATGAGAGGGATTCTTATTTCCTTTTGTTTTTATGCACAAGTGGAATACATTATATCAGCCATGTTTTCTTCTAATATTAAGCCCTCCCTCTACTACTCATAAGTGGAGGGGCACTTTAGTTTATTTTATTTTTATTTTTATAAGGGACATACGGTGGTATTAGGAAAGAATATATTTCATGCACAAATCCTTTAATTCGTGGGCATTGAATGTAGGTATGTAAACTAACTTAGTGTTTCCCTTTTTGTTCGCATTATCCTTAACCTTGCGAGGCCTCATTTAATCCATATTACTTTTCTTTTCATACGTTTAGTATTTATACCGATCTCCTCCATTTCCTTTATATATACATATTTTTATGACAACATTATCCAATTTCACTCATCTCAACTTGCATTCGTAATAGGTAGCACCAGTATTACAATTTTATATCTATCCTCATAGTAAATATATTTTGAGGGCTCCGCTTAGGATTACATTCAACGCTTGTTAATTTAACACATATAGATTAGAGTATCACGGATTAGCATTGACTAAGGTCGTCCAAAAAAGAATCTTCACAGGCAACGCAAACGTACACAAGGTCCGTAACCTATGCAATTCACTTGAACACATTTTGGGACTTTCTTAAATCATCGAGTCTGTTGTTATGTTAATGCAAAACAATAATTTTGTTAACAGATCATTTAGGTATTTATTTATTCTTTTATCTGCCCCAGTAATGCATACAATGATATTTTGATACTGACGCTAAAGTTTATTATATGGTAACCTTAAATAATACGCTCCCACTGAGGTATAAGGCATGGGCAGTTGATACTACGTGGCAGGTTTTTTTTGGTTTTGGCACCCGATTGTGGGAGACAGTGCAGCAGATTTCACAAAACTAAATCTTATAACATTTCACCTCCATTTTGAAAATAAATCCCTAAACCAATGTGTTCTCATCCATATCACAGGATTAGGTAACCTACAGAGGCGGCGGCTGGAACCACTGTTTCCTACAATAAGGAGATGCCACAGGGGTAAGTTGGCTCTATGATGCAAGTCTGCTCGCCCCAGAGGGAAGCCATAGCCACTGGTAAGTATTTAAAATATGCACAATATTGTAATGAAATGGTGAAGTAGAAAATTTCTCTTGCAGTTACATGTTTATAATAATCGACAGATTAGAAAAAAATACAACATTTTCTTTGCACAAAGATTTGCCAAAATGGTAAGGTAACATTCTTACCTTGATATGTATATATCACTCTAATCTCTCACTTAACACTCACAACTCAACAGATATTTAAACCCCTTCTTTTTTTATCTACCATTTTTTTTTAAATAAGACAAGTCACATAAAAATGACATCAAATATGTTTCTTACAAAGAAATACAGATTCTAATACAAATTCTTCCTTTCTTTTTTTATTAGAACAGTTATATCAGTTATTCTTAGTAGGACCCTTGTTATTGCAACGTAAGTACAGTTTTGGGTTGAGTGATAAAATAACTATTTCCTTACAAAATACAAATGCAAACTTTCTCATTTTTTTGGTTTATAACAGTAGTCACATAAAACACCATTTTCTGATTTACAAGTGCCCAATAGGCTAGATTGTTCATGGAAGTTACAACAAATATAACAATTTATCCAAGCAACTTGGGTACACCATATTTGCAACTCCTCAAGCCTGCAAAGCTACACAAGAACAAAAAAAACTCTTTTCATAGGCCAATGGGGTGCTCACCTCCCAACCTTTGGCTGGAAAACCAACCGCCCCCAAGCTAGGAGGCAACCGAGGGAACCAGGTACAAACAAAACCAAACGAAACAATATTTACACACATGATACACGCAAGATTTTTTTTTTCTTTTACACCCACCCAAGGGATTTTCACATAACTTTAGGATTCCATCAAGAATCCAAAGAGGGGATGAGGGTGGACTACGCACTCCATATGGGGAATTATAATAATAGAAACAAGAGCAAGTCAAAATCATACTTCCATCATTTCATGTGCAAACTTCTTTAATATCTTCTCTTTCTCCAAAACCCATACCACCAAAACCATTTCTACCGTTTCACAATTACATATGGGTACTCATACCCTTTTTGAACCTCTCCTCTTAAGGAGGAATTAAACTTCCCCATGGAGGTTCCTACTCCATACCATCCCCAACGAGGGACGCTCTTCCCATATTTTGGGTGAGCCTATCCCTATACAACCCTTTTCCCATCACACAAACTACATTCAACAATACAAGAAAACAAGAACCAAAAGCATTTTGAAATAAGCATATAAGAAAAATACAAGAGATAAAATACCAAGCGCATTTCTACATACACATGAAATTTTTCAAATAAGAATATCAAGAAACACAAAGAGTGGTGAATCTACCTCAAAACCAAGCTTGGGGAAGGATGGGTTGAGGATCCACACAACTCTTCTTCCAAGCTTTTTTTTCTTCAAACTCCTCAAAACCCCAAAATTCAACCAAAATCAAGAATGCAAAAAGAATCCCATAACCCTTGTTTTGAGTTTGTTTTATAGGAACTCAAGTTTGAATTCCTTTGAATAGGGAGTTGACATTTGTCAACCTCCCATTCACTCTCCCAAGCACACTCACCCATGTGTTCTCACACATGTGTGAGATCTTGGGAGCCTTCCAAGGCAACTTGGAGAAGTGGGGATGGAAAGAGACTAGTCCCCATCCCACTTCCCAAACCTTAATTTCGTCAAACCTCTTCAAGGCCTCAAAAAGAGTGCCCAATCTTGAGACTGACCCATGATTTTGAGCTAAAAAGATACCTAACCAATAGGTACTTGCCCTAGGGACCTTAAACCCATAAAAAAACTTAAAAAAAAATCATTTTTCAATCCCGAAAAGTGCCTAAAAGTTCAAATCCGAGTTTGTCCACTTGGATGGACAACTCACCTCTTGGATGGACTAACATGGCAATAAAACCCAAATTAAAAACATTCATAGATAACATCAAGAATAAAATGCATTACATGATGGAACTATAGTCCCTTCATATGGACTTTAGCTCGGTTTCACTGGTTAATTTACATAGGGTTCCCAAGAGTTGCCTCCAATTTCCATTGGCCATGGAAAATGTACCTGCACACTCAATACACATGTTAATCCATCCAAGTAAATCATATTCATATAATAATCAAATCATTTGAATCACAATTTCATTCACACAAGTTTCATAATTTGTATAGCATAAAGATCCTATAACATAATTGAAAAATCATTAACCACTTATCTTATCTCATTTTCATTAACATTAATTTTCATACTCATCTAATTGCAACATGATTGGTTCACACCACTTGTTTCATTCCTTCATCATTAAGTTTTCAGATTCACATTGAACAAACTCAATAACCAACATAAAATTAGATCAATCATGATAGTTAGACTACTAAACATGTGGCATAATCAAAATCAAATCATCATATGGAATTAAACGTTTAAATATTCTGTCATCAATGGTATCAATAGGCATAGACAATAACCAAACTCAAAATAATCCAAGTACGTTAGATGTAGCATAGGGGTGGGCCTCACAGGTGCATTGGAATGTTTGAGAATGTAGTGGTAAGTACTTTTGGCTCTTCATTTATCAAGAATTTGTTGGTAGCAATGTAGATAAAACATGTGCAACTTAGAATGGTGAGAGTTTGTGAATCAATGAGTTTTTCTCATTGTAGGAAGGAAAAGCTTTAAGACATTGTAGGGGTGCATAGTAACACACTTGTTTGAGGAAAATTACCCTAATTTATAGTAGAATCATTGGTGCTGCTTTCTAGGTGCAATAGCCAAAGCTTTGATCTGCACAAGGAAAGCAGTGGAAAAATAAGCTATGTAGTTATGAGCATGATGGAAACCTATTAGGAAAGAAGCCATTATGAATTTATTATGTCATACCTGATTTAGTGAGTCAGCTATTTTCTCACATGTAGTTTGATTTGTGAAGATGCATGTAGAGATCAATCAATGATTTGACAAAAAAGGCATGTTTATACTTTATGTGGTCAAATACAGTGATTACTGGTTGTGTGCTTGGTGATTATCTTGATGAAGCTAGACGTTTTTCTGTGAATACTTTGACTAGTTTTTATTCAGGAACGAAGTCAATGCTAAATATCTCTAATTTGGCTTGGTCTCAAATCTTAGGAGAATTGAAAGAAAATTTCAAATGACAAATGCAAAGCTAAAACTATCCTTTAGCAACTGCGACATAGTTAGTAGTCTGCAAACAATTTTGCAATAGGCTCACAATTTGTTTGACAAAATTAAGCATGTTTTGACTACAACTTGAAGTGAAGAGATATCACAAAGCGGTTTGTCCAATATGTATCTAGTATAGTCAAGTTGACAACAATAGTTTTGATGTTGCATATCCAAAAGTGGTTCAATAGACTGCCTGCATGTGTTGTTGGCTTGTCAACAAGTAATGACAATATTTATTGTTGCATAAATTCAAGGAGGAGTGCTTGTGTTTTTGTAGATTGTAGCATGTCAATGTTGAAGTTTCCAACAACAATCAATTTGGAGGTAGGTGGCAATGAGCTAAGAATGTTTTCTATTAGACTGAATAGATCATGAATGTGTGTGTTTTGTGTCAAGTACAAATTTTTGATGCGTAGAGCAGTGTCTAGATGTAATAGGTCAATGGTTATTGATTCTATATACTTTTTTGCAAATAACTGGATGGTTTGGATTGAAACTATTTTCTTGCAATATGTTAATAGACCATGAATACTGAATGCAGTATAGCAGTTGCATGTTTCATTAAGGAAATTGACATGGTCGAGGACATTGTGTCTCTTTTCCTAGAAACAAAGGATAATTCCCTGGAGCAATTCATGGTCATGTGCTATTTCTTGAGCATGCAATGAAAAGATAATGTGTATTCAAAGAGCATATGTTAAAATGGCTTGAATAGACAAATGCAAGATTGTGATGTAGTTTCCATTGTGCCAAGGTCGTCAGGCATTGCATTTCGTTATTTACTTTTTCTGAAACTTTGAAAAAAATTTCTTGCAATTTATGCATGAGGTACAATGACTCGATGTTCCTTACACGTGATAGAGAAGTGTAAACAAGGCCATGTTGATAGACTTTATAGGGATCAAAAGCAAGTGTGTCCATTGTGAGACCTTGTGCTCTATGAATAGTTCATGCACATGCAAGTTGCAAAGGGAATTGTGCTCTTGTGCCTATTTTTGTAGCTATTCTGACTTTTCTAATGATTCTTGTTATAGGTGTCCATGAAGGAAAATACAATTTGTGTATTGATTTTGCATTCTTTGACGACTCAATTTTCCAACAATGGGGTCATTGAATTGAATCCAAACAATGTTCGCTTGGTCAATTGTATACATTTTAAAAATGCCATATGCACCATTGACGAGTCCATCTTGTGAAGAAAGGTTACCAACAATCAATTCAACTAAAATTTCTTGTTTGAGAAAAATTGTAGCAGGAAAAGATGACTTGTCTGGTTGAAATTGGATGCTATCAATGGTTGTATCTTGTTTGTCCACTGCTTCTAGGACATAAAGGTTTGTGGGTAAGTAGTCGAGCATTTTTTTGTTGTGCTCATCAACAGTAGAATTTCTATGAAACAAGTATGGAAATCATGGATCATTGGGAGGTGTCTTGTAGCACATTGTATTCAAATAGCTAATGTCTTGATTAGTTTGTTGAGCAGTTCTAGCATGATTAAGTACGAAAATGAAATGTTGATTTTTTTGTCTAAATACACTATGCAATTCAAAGCATTTCACATTGTTGATCCAAAAGGTGTATGGAATTTTCTCTTTGTCTATTGTCATTTCTTCGAATATTCAAGCATCACATAGAGGTTGTGCTTGGTAGAAGTCTCCTCAAAATATGATGCCTATGTTTCCAAATGATTTTGTTGGTGTGTGTTTGATTTGACGAATTCTTCTGTCAATGTTGTAAAGAATTTTCAAGCCAATCAATGAGACTTCATCAATAAGAAGAATTTGCAATTGCTCAAATTTTTTGCTTAAGGTGTCAGTTGTGTTTGAATATAGGGGCAACATTTTTGAAGAATTACATGGTAGATGGAAGATTGAATGTGTAGTAGTGCCACCTACATTGAATGCTTCTTTTCTTATTGAAGCAACAACAATGCCTTTTGGTTTGAGCGGGTCACTGTCCAAGTGCTTATTGTAGAATTAGATAATCACTTCAAAAATGGCTTTAGTTGTGAATTTTTTTCCAGTGTCGGCTCCACCTATCAAGAACAAGTATAAAGGTTTATTGGGCGCTAGCCTTTTTGTCATTATTAAATCCTTTAGTATTGATTGTTGTTCTTTTTTCAATTGTCTTTGTAAAATGAAGCATTCCTTGTTGCTTAGGAGGAATGGATGTGTTATTTCTAAAAACATTTTCTTGCAAATCGAATCTATGACCTTTATATTTTTCATATGGTTTAGGTCACTCATGATGTCGCATTTTTCTATGCCATTTTGCAGTTTTCTTTTATCAATTTAACTTGCATTGTCTATTGTTGGGCGCATATCATTGTCAGCTTTTATAGCATCTTCGTCAATGTCACCCCATGTAGGAACAAATTTTGCAATGAAAAGTTTTTTGATTCTTGCAACTTATGATTTTTTAGCATTGAATACTGCACTCCATGTTTCATATCCAACAAGCAAGGTTTGCTCACTAGTTCTGAAAGGTACATATAACATAAGTTTCTCTCTACAATAATTCTCAAGGTCAATGTGTGGATTGTATCTTACATAGCGAATGATCTATGGAGTTTCTCTTTTCTGGAGCTTTGTTAAGTTCCCTTAATAGAAGGTGGTCTGTATTCAACTAGTGACAAGTTCTCAAGAGCTTTTGGTCAATGTATGTATTTTTCTATTGCAGATACACACATGATATTTTCATAATCATCTTGCTCTTTTGCTAATAGTTAAGGGATTTTAACATGAAGACTCTATTTTCTAGTGGTGCAGTATTGATGAAAATCATTTTTATTGAGCATCTATGCAATGGAAATGAGATAACAATATGAGCAGCTTGACGACTAGACATTTTTTGGTAGTTTAGCAATGCATTGCCAAGTTTCTGTATGAACTGTATCTTCCCATCATAAGTATGTGCGCATTGTTGCCACAATTGCTAAAATGAAAGAGACAATGTTTTGTCTTGTTTTGTCATATATGAACCACAATAAGATGCAACAGCATATGTGTCTAAAATAAATTGTTTCTATATTTGCATACCATAGGCTTGCTACTTTCTTTGCAAAGGAATTTATCCAAATATCAGTTGGCTCTCTTTTTAACATGAAAATCTTGCATGTCAACGTTGATCAGAGCATTGCAATGTAATTGGTTTCATTCACTTGCAATTCATCCAAGAAATTTTGAAATGAAACCTCTTTTGTGTAGTGTTTGTTTTCCAATTGCTTGAAAAAAATTCTCGCCCTATCCTTGATTGAAAGATGAGGCATGGGAAATGGCTCTAATATTGTTGTTTTTCTCATGGGAGGCAATAGAAAACTAAATCTATAGCTTGAGTTTCTGTATTTTCTGCAAGTCTTTGTATGATGGTGCATTTGCATTTTGGCGAGATTTGTATCAAGTAACGATGAGTTGCAAGAAATATACTTGTCAGCAAAGGCTTCTATTTTAGTATTCGATCAATTTCCATATACAGGTGCATTTTTTATCCATGGCAAGAAATGAACATGTTCATTGCCTCGGTTTTGGAATTCTATGACAAAAGAATAGTCCATGATGGCCAAAGAGCTCATGGTTTTTTAGCATCATTTTTTGAAATGCATTGATTCTATGATTGAAGTATCAACTGCAAAGTACTGGGTTCTTTCTAATTTCAAAGTCCAGGTTCCTATCTTCTATAGTTTCATTACAATTTCTTTGCTGCTGAATGGATATTTGTTGTAAATCTTTGCACAATGGCTCCCATAAGTGCTCAACACTTGTCAATGTTACAAAAAATGTTGGAGGTCCCAATTGTCTTATCATTGCAAATATGTTTTTTTTGTGTTTTCTAGGTAGTATGGTGAGGTGCAGATGATTTTTAATGTTCTATAACCTAATGGAGATCTTAATATTTTTTCTAGGGTAGTTGGATTGCACACATCTTTTGCAACTAACTTTTTACCCTTTAATTTAGTTTTTCTTATGCAAATCCATACCAGTGAAGATACTTGTCGAATAATTATTTTAATGGCTTTGAAGAAAATATTTGTTATGTGTCTTGCAAAGTCATTTCCTTTATGCATAAGCTCCCATTTTTCTATCTTTTGGTATGTCAAGCTTTTAGCAATGTCATTCGGCCAAGCTAAACCGTAAAACAAAGTTGGGAAGTTCATTTCCTCTGCATATGTTTCTTGGAAAATTCCAAGAGGTTTAAACCCCTCTGGTGGTGCAATTTCAATGATGGTTGTGTCAAGGTATTTGATTGAATGTGCATCATTAAACCAATGTATAACTGATTTAGTTATGGGTTCTTGATCATCTTCAAACATGTCATTGTCTATACTTGGTTATGTTTCAGTATCTGTATGCAGTTTCGTTATTCTCTTTTCCAATTTCTCTTCCTAGTCTTTATTTATGGAGATGTTTTGTTCCTTTTATAGTGGTGTTCTTGATAGTGTTGTTAAGGAATTCATAACAAGAGTAGGTCTAATATTTACTTTTGCATATGTATTCTCATATTGTAGCTTTCGTTTTAGTCTAACTGTGACTATTGTATTTTCATCTAGTTGCCTAGGAAATGCTTGTTGCACTTTATCAAAATCTACTAGAACGTTGATGATTTTCCCAAGCAATCCATATTGTGCTCACCTATATCCTAGTTGTCTGATTTGTGCAAAAGAAATGTGCAAAGACACAAGTCTTTCTTCGATGGAAGTCAAGGATTGAATGAAATCTATTGGTGCATTGTGTCTTATGCTCCAAGGCGTAGCAAAACAGGGGACCTTTGCATCTAAAATAGCTTTTGTACATTTTTTACAAATAGATTGTCTGATTGCTAATGTTTTTTCATTGATTTGAATGGGAAGCAAAGAGAAAGCTTGACCAAGTGCATGATCAACCTTGTGAATTTTTTGCTAGAAATGAAGCATATCGTAAAGAGAACATGGTTGTGTAGGTGTGTCATTTATGCTTTGCATATATGTGTTAATGGATTTTTGTATTGTGTTGGTTTTTGTAGATGTGCATTTTTTTGTTGCTCGATGGCTAGTGATTGTATTACAGAGCACAAAAGATGCAGACAATCAACATTTCAAATTTGGCGTGTGGGGAGCATGATGTTTTCCTATTGCTCGCATCTATTTTTTAAGAGAATGTAATGACTGCGATGTAGCAAGTTTGTGCTAGTGTTGCATAGCTAGTTTTGATTTGGCACATGCAAAGCACACTGTGTTTGTGGACTTCTCATTTTCTTTTCAAAGAATGTAATAATTGATGGTGGATTGGATTTGGACTAGTGTTGGAGGACTGTATTTTACCTGTGATGTTCCTAGTATCCAGAAGGGAAGTGGGAGTTGTTCGTGCAATAGTTGCATGTGACATTTTTGCATTACGCATTTTATCTTTTAGAGAGTGCAATGTCTCATGCGATGTTAATTTTTTCTTTTTGTTTGGTGTAAAAGTCTTTAGTTGTAGACATTTTCTTGTATCATTTAGTGTATGTGTTGCTCCAGCTATTTGTTTTTTTTTTAAACAATGTAATGGCTATCTATGGCCAAAATTTTGACTAGATTTGCATTTGTTATTTATAGTTTCAATATGAGTAGTTGCCACAATTGAGGGAGAGATTGTAGTTGTTGCACTACTTGAATGGTATGCTTATGTTGAAGAAATGTTTGCTTTTAGATAGTGCATTGTTTGATTATGTGTCAGTTCTCTGCTTGTATTTTTTGTAAAATTATCAAGTTCTAAAGATCTGCATGTTTGGTTTGGAGCATCTTTGATAGCTATTTGTTCATTTGGCATGCCCATTCGTTGTTCACCTATGCAACAAATTCATGCTTTGAAACATCATAGTGAGTTACGAACATGTAGGTTTGAGATGGGAAAATTTTGTGTTGTTTTATGGTCTAAACTTGTTGAAATGTAACTAGTTGTATTGTTTCTTGCAATATTGTACACAAAAATGGGGTGCGATGCAGTGCAAGTTTCTAATTGGAAAGTGCATAATGCTTTTGAAACTGTTGTGTTGCCTTGAAGTGTAGGATTAAATGCAATTTTCAAAGCATTTGTCATATATTGAACATAAACAAAATCATTGATATGCATGTCATGACTCAATTGTTGTTTATGTTGCAGTGGTGCATAGTGATGATGATCTAAGTTGGTTACAAAGCAAATCAAATTAAAGCTCTTTTTTGGCTCTTTGCAATTTGTGTATGTTTTTTTATCTAGGCGATGGAGTTGCTTGCCATATGTGTATTGTTGCATGGAATATGTGCGAGAGCAATAATGTGCAAAATTCAATCCCCTCAAGGCCACTTTGCACATATGGTATTCCAATGTTGGAAACTAATTATTGCAATTGCAATAGATGATTGTTGTTTGCTATGGCACGCTGCTCAGATGAGCTAAAGCATTCCAATGCATACTTGTTCTTTACTTTCAATGCATTGGATAATGATTGGGCCATGAATAATCACAAAGCAATTGGATCAAAGTGTTCATCAATCATAAAAGTTGTGGCAACAAACATGCTCTCAACACATGTATTGGAAAATGTAGCAGGCCTACAAAGTCCAAGTGTATCAAATGCATTTTCAATTGTGGTCCAAGTGTTCTCAAAACTACAATATGTGTTTTCCAAGTGTGGTTGAATGTTTTGAATGCAATTGTATGTGTTTAGTCGTGAAAACATAAGTTCAAAGTGTCTAGTAATAGGATTTGTATCATGGAAAAGAATTGATATTGTAGGATTGCATGTGTCCTTGTTTAAATGTAAGTACCTTGTTTTTTATCTTATGGACCAAATGCATATTGGTATGTCCAACCAATGTGCTAGCCATTTTAAACAAAATATGTCACCCCAAAGTCTAGTTTGACCATTGTTATTATGCTCTATGATTGAAAGCCTCATTCTATGCAGGTATGTGTTTTTGTCATCTATATCATGCAATTGCTTAAGCATTGTTGGATGCAAGTCATTTTCATTGGAGCTTAAAGTTGTAGTACAACTATTATGGAGAAAATGTAGGAAATGGTCAAAAAGACCATTGTGTAGCTAATTTGGCGAATAGCAATAGTGAAGCAAAACATGTATTGTGTCAAATAGGCAATCATCGACTTTGTAGTTGAATGAATCAATTCAGAAACAATGTGCATGATGGAGACCTTCATCAATTGATGTAAACTGTGGTTCAATATTTGGTTTGTAGGTCTCCACTACAATTGGTTGTAGTGAGAATTTTTTTTTTTTGGTGGATTGTTTGTGAACATATTGTCAGACTAGGGGTTTCTTGACTAAAAGACAAATTGTATTGAGACTATTCAGTAGTACAATGACTATTTAGCAATATGCAAAACTTGAAATGTTGAATGCAATGAAATAGAATCTAACTTTTTTTGCAAGTGAAAGAGAAATAAGTTTACTATTCTACTACACACCTTGATCAGCAAGTCTACAAAAGTTGTAACAATATACTTTCATGTAATAGTAGATGTAGTGTAGACCCTACAAAACAAAAGCAACATTTTATTGTCAGTGCATATGACTAAAATAGAACTTGTATTGAAGTTGTCTAGAAATGAAATGCATATTTGTGAAGAGCTACAATACAGATAGTCATGATCATTCATTACTCACCTCAATGAAAACAGTAACGTGGAAGCTATCAAATTATCGCTCAATTAAGAATTTCTATGCACCCTAGTTCCTATAGAACAAAAGAAAAATTTTATAATCAATGCATTTGAATATATATTTTGGAAAATAAATAAAATAACTTGAAAATGACCAATAATTGGAAGGGAGAGGCTAATAGTTAGCAAATGTATAATAGTCAAAGTTTGTTTGTCGAAGAGTATTTGCAATTCTCTCTATTTTTGTGACAATGATGTAGCGAGCATTTTTTGGTCAACATGCTGAGTATTTACATGATTCTTGCATGCAAATAACTGCTTGCAAATTGAACAAAATTCTACTAGCAATAAGTGCAGCATCCATGTTAAACAAGATCCAGTAAAAACATTTAGCTTATATATATACATACAAAGAGAATTTTGCTTCATCAACATGTAAGTAGCACTAACTTTGTGAGATCCAAGGGAATCTTGCTTTATCAATTTGTAACTAGCAATAAAAATCTGCTTGCAAGAGCATCATGAATTGGAAGATGCAATATTCATAAGTGTAGCAAGGAAATAATTAATTACATATGACCTAATATACAAGAATTATAGTTTGAGATGGATGATCCATATGCCCAATAACAATTGTTAAGAAATGGTATATAGTAATTATAAATGCAAATTGTAAGTAGAAGGCATTGAATAGTTTTTATATTGTTGATTTTTGCAATGTAACCTACAACATGGTAGGAAGTTAAAAATTAGTGACTAACTTGCAAAAAATTTCTCTTCATTATGCATACAATGTACAATCCTAAGAAAAACATTCATTTGGAATTGTTATTGCTAACAGTTTTTGCATTTCTATACAATTATACCTTCTAGAAAAGAATGCATGATCTGACATAGTAAGTGCAAAGCCAGTCTAAAGATTGATCCTAGTAGCTTCAATCCTCCATGCTTGACACTAATTTTAGATGTATTGATCCAAATATTCTAAAAACTCTTTTCAAACAGAAACAAGTACCTGCAACAATTCAAGCATGTACAAAATCCAGATATTGGATTAGAAAAAGCTATAAAGAGAAGAAAACTTCACCGTGAAAATATCAATTGACATATTAATTTGCATGAAAACAAAGGCCATATGGAAAATAGCAAACAAAATAGGTAACTTGAAATTTTCAAATGTATTTTTATATGCTGGTATAGGAAAATGTTGCAAAGCAAGAGAGGAAAATTTGTGTACCATTGTCAAATGTGTCTATAGACTTTTACACAATGAAGATTTCTTCTCGGTGTATGCCCATAATTTTTTTTTATTTGTTCATGGTATCTATCTAGTCTTTCATTCTCTTCTATGATCTATAACAAATGCATTGAACACTATCAAGACAAGTCAGTTAAAAATATCAAATATATTTTAATATGCTAATTTTCTAGAAACCTGCAAAATAAGAGGGGAAAATTTGCATACCATTGTCAATTTTGTCTATAGACTTTTGGGTAGCGAAGTTGTTTTCTTCTTGCTCCATGGCCATAATATTTGTTGATTTGTCCATGGAATATTTCTATGCTTTCATTTTTTAATGATGAACAAATTGAATCTTCTTAGAAGAATGAGTTACTGCCATTATACAAATAGGATTATAGATTGCCTATTTTGCAAACTCATGGTACAACATCATTCTCTTCAGCGGGTTCAAATTAATCATCATTGCATCATTTATATGCAAAATTTGGAAGCATAGATAGTGGAGCTGGCTATTTGAAAAAATGCAACACTAGTTGAAATGCATCTAGGAAAAAAGAATCGAGTGCATATATGAAAAATGTGGTACCTAAAACAAGCCACATGACCTGCTTTGAACAATGCCACTTGCTCATAGGAACCTTGTGAAAGACACATTTACACAACAAAAACATTAGAAACTAATCTAAAATTTTGTGTCCCTTTGTTTCTGACTTGTTTCAACGACAATTTCCTAATGAGAAAACAAAAAACCATGTGTAACAAATATGTGAGCCAATCAGAAATTTGGAGAAACTGCGTAGAAATTATGATTTAATAAAATAAATGTCATGGACCATAGTATAAATGAATATATCATCATCTGGTTCCAATTCCAAGAAGCTTTAATACTAAAACCATCCCACCAGAAAAACTCTATTTAGCAAGTTCAAATTACTCATCATTGCATCATTTATATGCAAAATGTGGAAGCATACACAATGTAGATGAACTATTTGACAAGATGCGGGATTGGTTGAAATGCATCTAGGAAAAGAAGAATTGAGAAACATGGTTCTTTGGAGAATGAGTACTTATAAGAAATTTAGATAAATCAAGCAACAAGTGAAGAGTTTATGGATAAAATCTAATGTGAAAATACATTTGTTTTACAAATCTTATTTATAGTAGGTAGCTTTTACAAAAGTGAGATGATATTTATTAAGTACTATTTTATTGTTTAGTACATAGCTTGGGTTACAAGTACCATTCTACTCCTCTTTGGGTTCTTCCTCATATGTGGTTCCTGTGTTTACAGTTATAGTAGCATGGACACGATTATACTCCACAATTGCTTCCTTAGTGAGAATAGGAGCATTGTGTCCACAACCAAACGAGAAATGTCAAATAGGTAGGGGCCTTGGTTTGGTAGCTGATTGAGGCAATTTATTTGTTGGTTCATGATCTTTTTAGGGTTTATCCAATTCCTTTCGCTTTTGGTTTTTTATTCATTTGATCACTTTAGCCAATGGCTCAGTGTCATATATTTTGTCAGTTGTTGTGTTTGGGTCTATGGTAAGAACGACTTTCCATTCTTCTGGTTTCTTTTGTTTAGGGGGTTGTTTTTTTGAGACCTTCTTCCCTTTTTCTTTCTTCCCACAACCCAATACTATCAATACCTAATTTGGAGAAACCATGTAGAAACAGTGTATGAGTATCCTCTTTGTTTTGGAGAGATTGGTTTTGGTTCTGCAAACAGGTACTGGGTAACCACAATTTGGATAGTTCAGTGAGTCAAGGGTTTTAATGTGTTTGACAAATTTACATACTAGTAATCCATACATACAAAGATGATGTAGCTGTATGCATAAAAAATTACATTTTTAACAAAATGTAGAGTGAAAGATGATGTAGGTGTTACAAATAAAGCAAGTTTTAGGTTGGAATATTTATATTTAGAAAAATTCCAGTAGAGCATAGGCTTATCCTCCATTATGGATTAAGGATATATCCTCCTATTTGAGGATGAGCAAGTACATGGTGTACAAGATTATTGTAGCAATGATAGTCCATTCTTTGAGGATGGCACTATCCATCCTTACATCTATGGAGTTGTTGGATTAAAATCCAAAATTCAAAATAATAATGGGTAGCATGGTTGTATTCAAGCCAAAGTTTGACATCCTCCAAGATGGCGAACATTAACAGTAGGAAGTGGTAATGATATATTCTAAAGCCTTAAGGTTTATGCCTAATGAGAAGGATATTGAAGTAGTTTTAAAGATATCATATTTAACTTCAAGGTGCAGCATGTGTAGAACAAATTAAATGTGTAAGAAATGTTTCCATCATGTGTTCTAAGCATCTGCAAATCAAAGAAGATGATCATGAAAGCATCTCCAAATAGAGCACTACTCTAGACTAAAAGACACCAGTATTGAGCATGGAGCCAAAATTAGCTTTTTGCAAAATAATCACACTCAAAAAGAAGGGCGAAAACCAGATACCAATAGCATCAAGATGATGAAAATAAAAAATGAGCATGATGTTGCTACCATTCATACTGAACATACTAGCCAAAAGGGCCTCCAACCCCGAATCCATGGTTGAAGGCCATCCACCTTCACACCATTCAACACATCAAATTCAAGCAATTGTGTTGTAATGGCCTCACCAAAGATGATAAATAAGAGCAGCTCAATCAATAGAGTGGTCTTCGTTAGCTCCAACACTTTATAAAGGCATTGAAACTACTATACACAAAAATGTAAGTCCAATATATAATGAAACAAATAGCTCAAAATACCAGCAATAAAGTAGGAATATTAGGACATAACCTGACTAGAATATATATATATATATATATATATATATATATATATGCCAACCCTACCCAAATCTCATAGAAATTTTCAAACTACACCTAAAAATAAGATATATAATAATCCCACAGAGAACAAATGCTAGTATTGAACATGAAGCCAAAGTCTGCCTTTTATAAATGATCATACTCAAAAAGATAGGTCAAAATCAAAGACAAATAGCACCAGGTCAATGAAGATAATGAATGATTGTGAGGATGCTATCATCCATATCAATCAAACTAGCCAGAAGCATAGTTACTAGGTTTGAAAACTTGAATTAGTTCAGGTCAAAATATTTAGAAAATCCAATTTTTTTATTGAATCCAATAAAATTTTAATAGGAATTTAAAAATATGGACTAAATCAGACAAATCTGGCTAGTCCAAAAAATTCAGATCCAGCTAAATTTGGTAACTATGGCCAAAAGAGCCTACATATTTTGAATCTTCAATTCATGTATAGGCGCTAGTAAAAGCCTGGCTTTAAAGAATGAGCTGATAGAAATTAGTTGTGGATCAAACACCTTTAACATAAAGAGCTTGTCATTTGAGAGTAGGCAGATAGAAATTGTTGTGGATCCTTTTCTCCATTTTAGCATTTTTTGATTTTCCAGATTGCCAAACAATAATTTTTCTATGAAAAAACTTCTTTTGTGTTGTTGAAAGAAACTAGCAAGAAAGGCAATGCATTTATCAACATTAACTAAATTCTTTTCAAGCAGAGCATTTTGAATCTCATGAATGCCACTTCTATCACTCACGAGTTTTAGGGTACCATCTATATTGTTCAAAGCATTAACCATTGCCATAATATAATTTTTATTACTTTTCCCACATTTTTTTTACAGCAAGCTCAACCCTAGATGAACATCCAAAAAAGAATATCATCGAGACCACATTCACTTGAGACATGTTCCCAAACATTTCATTGCTTTGTCTATGCTACCACATTTTCCATACATCTCTAACAAAGCATTTTATCAAACATCTCAACCCCTTGTTGCCATTACCAAAATCGTAAAACAAATGCTTTTGAACAAGCTATGGATGCTTGAAATAACATTGACAAGGCAGAAAAATGTTTGGGGAAATGCGTCAAAGAAATCTGGTCTCATGGCTTTGGTTGTTCGGTACCTTCCATTAACCCAAAAAAACAATAAACCAATTGCAAAACAACCCTCAACAACAAGAAATTAATGTAATATTTTACCGTCAAATACTCACTACCTCAAAGAAGAAAACTAAAACTTACTTCAAAACCCTAGCTCCAAGTCCAAGTCGAGGCACATGAACATTAGACGGCTGTTCATGGCATTGACGTGCATGATTTAGAGTAGGTTTCATCTAGACCTATGTTGAATGAAGTAGGTAGATAGTGATCGTACTTGCCATGAAGAATGCCACCTAACACTAGTACACAAACATCAATATATGACTAAATAAACTACTAAAAATTGCATATAAATGACTAATTTTAGTCATGTGACTATTAGTGGTTATTTGTAGTATTTATAACACCACCAAATTTATTACTAAACTATTTTAGTCATTTATTTAGTCATTAATTTTGTCATTGATTTGGTCATTGATTTGGTGATTTGGTCATTGATTTAGTCGTTAATTTAGTCATTTATTTAGTCACGGTAGTAATTTATTTAGTCATATATTTAGTAATTAATTTAGTCATATATTTAGTCATTAATTGTTGTTAATTGGTCATTTATTTAGTCATGGTAGTCATTTATTTAGTCATATATTTAATCATTAATTTAGTCATATATTTAATCATTAATTTAATCATTACTTTAGTCATTACTTTAGTCATATATTTAGTCATTAATTTAGTCATATATTTAGTCATTAATTTAGTCATTACTTTATTCATATATCTAGCCATTAATTTAGTCATTTTTATTTACTGGTTTCCATTAATTGGTAGTACATATAGTCATGAAATGAATAATTTATTAAATACCATAAATTTTATAATGCAAAACTAACATAATATTAAACTTGAACTAAAACATAAAAACAAATAAAAATATTACATATACGAACAAGGTACAACATGCAAGAATTAAAAGATTGATTCAACATCATGATAAATAAAGGTAATCTGCAATAAAAAATTTAATGCAAATATATATATATATCAAGTTACAAGATGTCAAAGTTGTCTAAGAGTATATATGTAAATATAATGAAAAATGTCAAAGTTGTCTTCTAAGAGTTTCTAACTCTTTCAAATACACCATGATAATTAAGATCCCTAAATAACACATTCAAAATACTGCATAAAGCAGTGAGCCAAGATGTCTAACAACTAGTACATGATAAACATGTTCAACTATGTCATTTTTTGCAAATATTTTAGTGGCCACCATGTGAAGGTTCCCTCTTTCTCTTTCAAACGAACAAATCCATCTATTTTTTCTTCATAAACAAGGGGTATGTTACTTGTGACCTTTAAAATGTTTACATTTTCATCTCCTATTCCTCTCAAGTTGACTCCATGTACAATAGATAGGGAGTGAATCCACCCAATGCCCACAACATCACCATCAAACGGATCCAACACCCTAACTTTATCCCCTTATTTGAGTTTATCAATGCATTTATGCAAAAAAATAATAATAATAATAACACATTATATTACATAGGTAATGATTACCCTTGTTTGCATAATAAAACAACCATTACTTACTTAAATAGTACTTGCATGTGTGTTAACATAATTGCAAAAGGAAATTTTCAAAAATAATTGCAATGATCAATCTAATTTACTAAAAAACCAACACTCATAGTAGTGCTTACAATGTTACTATTAGCTTCATGCTAATCTAATACAAAGGCCACAAATATAAACACTACATCACCATGCATGCATACCAGACACATAAGGTTATGACAACACTGTTACATATAAAAAAGGTAGCTAATGCACAAAAACAAAGAATGCAATATGAGAGCACTACTACTACTGCTATAAGGTGAAGGTGAAATACATTGGGATATACAAAAATAGTGGCATTAAAGCTCTGAAACATAACCCCATGCAATCAAAAATCAAAAAAAAATTTGGAAAAAATGGGAAAAAATCAGATTTAAAAAAAAAGGTAAAAAATTGTGGAACAAGAGATAAAAACTATTTTTTTTGAAATTGAAAGGAATTTCCATAGCCTAGAGATATAGAGAGAAAATAAAATAAAGAGTTTAACTAATGAATTGTAAAAAATAGATTTTTGTAGTTTCTATTCATATCTTTGATTACATTGCATTGCACATCTTTCAAACTCAAAGCATTACTTCACATTGCATAACTAATAACTAGATGTCGATAGATGACAAATTTTCAATTACAATATAGTTTTTACAAAGTCAACCTAAGTAGTTATGCAATTACTTCACATTGCATAACTAATAACTAGGAGCAGCTGCCAATTGCATTTGCTTGTCATGGCATTCTATGAGACCACATTTCTTTGAGGCATTTTTTCAAATAGTTCACTGTCTTATCTATGCTACCACATTTTCCATACATGTCTACCAAAGCATTTTTTCAAACAATTCATTTCCTTGTTGCTATGGCTAAAAGCCTAAAACAAGTGCTTTCGAACAAGCTATGGATGCTTGGAAAAAATCTATCAAAAGCATAATAGTAAGAATGAGACCATAATAGTTTGAGACTCCATAAATCTTTCCCCATCCCTAAATAAAAATTAGCACTATCGGCCTAACAATGCCTCATCGGCGGAACCCCCATTATAACCTCACCGATGGCCTGATGAAAGCAGCTCATAACCTAGTAACGATGTAACAATACCCTATCGGGCTGACTCCCAAGGTGCTCTCCCCAATAGACCGATAGAGTCAACAAAAGTAAGAACATCGTTGTGACACATGAAAATTGGTGGAACAAATGTTTGCATTCCCCTGATGGTCTGATATAACCATGGATTATCAAGTGCATAATGTATATCGGTGGAGTTGGGGTGCATCGGGGTGACGTTATTTGGCGTCCTGCCGATAGACCTAAGGAAAGTTGTTCATCAATGGAGAAGGTGGCTATCGATGGAAAAAGAATCACAATCTCACTAATATGGCGATAATGATTATTACTAACTGATGTGACATCCTGACACATCGTCGAGATATTTAAAATAAATGTTCTCCCCCGATGACAAGACTGAAACGGGTGGTGCATTTTAGGGAGCTCTACAATGGTGTATGTTAGTGTAGCTTTGCTATGTAGATATTCATTCATAACAGCAAGGGAAAATATGTTATCGGTCAGATATCAATATCAATGCTCAAGAATAAACCTAAATATGACTACAAATGAAAGCAGAAAAATAAAGAATAAAATAGTTGTGTGATAAAGACATTACTAATAAATGAAGGAGTAATTACATAAATAAATGAAGGAGCAATTGCAAGTTTTAATTCTTGAAGTGAATGAGAGAAGTGTGTGGAGTTGGGTGGTGGAGATGATCGTATGTCAAGCATTTATGGAAAGGAATGTGAATGAAGTTATTAAATTATTGAGGCATTACTTTCTCAATGCTTCTCTACTGTGGTGAACAATAGGTGTGAAAACGGTGTACAGGAGGTGGTGGCTATGTCGTTGCAGAGGTGATGGAGGCTAGTTTCATGCTTAAAACGAAGAAACAACTCTCACACTTTTATGGAGAAGCATCGGTAAAGAGACTAATGGGGTGTTTCATGTACAACGATGAACAATTAATGCAGTTAGTGCAACTAATTATGGGAAGAGGATTCGTCCAGCTCAAGCACAGGAACATAACTAATTTGGACATTTATTCGTTGATAATGGCTTGGGGCTTAGATTTGGGAGAGCCAATTGAAGTTGTGAAAAAGGTGATGAAGGCACTAGTGCATGAGGATTATCTGGAGGGAATGAACTCACTGTTGGAATGGGTGATTCTGGGAGTTGGGATGGATATCAGTGAGGGAATTGAAAGAAAAGAGGATGAAGAAATAGAGAAATGCATACCCTTTGTGAAATGGCCAGAAGGAAAACGTAAAGCCAGATGGAGAGAGGGAGTAGCATGCAGGTGGGAGGCTGTGGAATTAATAGAGGTTGATGCGGTGATAGTGAAGGAAAAGGCTAAAGTGGAGCAGCTGGAGAAGTTGGAGCAACAACCTCATAGGAAGAAGAAGACGAACGTGACCTCTATGAAAACTGTGGAAAGTAGCTCATCTACAACTCTACAATAAACATAATCCTTTGCCATGAATTTGACTTTTTTTGGTTGTTTGTAGTTAGTTTTTGGAGGTTTTACAAAACTGTGGGCAAAAAAAAGGAGTTTTTGGTTTGCAGGGTAGTTAGTAGTTATTTGAAAAAGACGACGAATGTAATTTTGAGTGAAATTTTTTATTCTAAAATAGTTGTTAAGGACTGGAAGTGAAGTCACTGCAGATAAACTATAAATTTTGAAAACAATGAATATATAAACTCTCCATCCATACAACTTTAATCTCAAAAAATATTGTAAATAAGGAAATTGATAGTTTGAATGCAAGTAATATATGTCAATTGTAAAACATTAATATTCTCCAGTTGTCACCTAAACCTGATTTAATAAGTAATAAGCACTTACTTGTAATCATTCCTGCCCACCAAAGTGGCTCATATAGGTAAGAATAACCTCCCACTCCTACAATAATTTTTTCATGGTCACTGTTAGTATGTAAAAATAAATTTGGAAAGAATGGAGTTGCAGAGATAGAATAGAATGAAGACTATAAAGAAGCTATTTTCACATTGTAGCTTTTTGACAATCCAACATGACACTGAAGCTTAGTGTTTGATTTTTGTTCAACATAAAAACAAGAACTAAGCCATGAGATAGAACACTGAAATCAATTTATTTTTCAAAATAATTTAGTATACTCAAATGTGAAAGGAGATGAAAGCATAAAAAAAGAAATGTGTTAAAAGGGTGCCTCCATTTACGTGCAGTGCAAGTGGAAATTGTCTAAATTTTAAAGTTCAATATTGAAATTTTATTTAAAATTGAAATATAAATGTCCTTAGTTGATCAAAAGTGACTAGTAGATAAAGCTAACTAGTTCAAGGTATTCACTATCATGTTTACACATTCCTTAAGTATCTACTAAACAAACAAATCTTGCGTAGAATGTATATATTTCTAATTTGAAGATCATATTTACAGTCATGGAGAGGTACATGAGGTATAGGTCATGTCTCTAGCTGATATATAATTGGTGAAAATCTAAGGTCTTAAGTTGTCCTACCCAATAATCTTTATTCCAATATTTAAATGACATAAAAGATTGAGGCTTATCCTTTGTTGTTCTCAATCAAACCATCTTAACAATATCATACTAAAAGTCTATTTTTAGGACCAAAAAATGTATTTTTGAGAGTCCCGTTCAATCTCAAGGCCAAAAGCATAACATCTGGCTTAAAATAGGTACAGACCAAAATCTTCAAATAGTACAGTGATATCTTCAACAAAATCCTAAGTACTTAAATCCTTCCATGGTTTTTTATTGATGTAATTAAATTATCACAGATGATCTAAAAGGTCAAAGGGCCTTCATTTTTCTTGTAAGTTGTAAGCCCTAAAAACAAGTCAGTCAGTCATCAAGGTAAATACATGACTAGAACATGGGTGAGGTAACAGTCATCAAGGTGATTATATGACTAGAACAAGTGTGAGGTAATAGAAGGCATTATACCTTTGTCTTCATCACCCAAACCAAGATTTGAGGCAAGCGGAGGAATGTAGCCTACTCACTGCTTCTACACAACAAAATTTAATCTATACTTTCTTTATAAATGTTCTAAAAAAGAATGTCATATGACCACCAAAATAATTTCAACTATCACAGTTATATGATTTTTCATCAACACCATCTCATCACAAAACCATTAGTTGTAATTTAATCCTGGCTGAGGAAATGCATACCTGGTAGATCCTCTTCAATACAAGGAAGGTGAGCTCAATCACTTGTTTAAGCCAACAAGTACTCCACAACCTCTCCTCCTAGCAAGTAACACCCCTTGAGTTCTCTCAATGGACCCTTCTTCCCATCAAGCTTCAATATGATGGAAAGTTTTTGATGCACAGGAATTTGGCTTTGAAAAAATCATCACAAAACAAGCTGATTCAAACAACCAATTGATTCACAAAACTTTGGGTGTGTGCAAGAAGTTGAGTCCACTTTTTGGCCAAAAAGTGGAAGTGTTTTTCCTGATTTTTAGAATTTGACACATTTGACCTTAAAATTTGAAGCACTTAGGGATGAAATCTTTAAAAAAGTCACTAATCATAAAATGTAGTGCTCGGAGTCTAGTTTCCAAATGTGTAATTTATTTCAATACCCAGATTGTAAAAATTGAGTTTTAATAGGCATTTCTAAAAACCACTGTTTAAAAGTCATTTTTTTTACCATACCATGCACGTGTACGACATCCATCTTTTGACTTAAATTATCGTATTTTTCTAAATACTTTTGCGAAAAGTTTTATGACTCACTAAAGCTTGTTCTTGATATTTTTTTGTAATTTTTTATTGAATTTTTTTTTTTTGTTAAATTTTTATTAGGTAGATTTGTCATTTTGAAAAATCGTCGTGTACAACATGCATAAGATGACCTAAACTTATCATTTTTTATTTTTTTTAAATTGAAAAGAATGTCAGAAGTTTGTTCTCATTATAATCGTTTGTCAAATGTTATGTTGATCAAAGTTATTAAAATAGTAAAAAACCCGATATTTAAAGTTTATGGACCAATTTTATTAGAAATTAATTGAAAAATAGAAAAAATAATCCAATTGCAAAACAAATTACATATTTAGAATCTGCATTGTTTCATCTAAAATGGGTTTTAATTTCGTCAAAAATTCTGCAAAAAAGGTCGTCAACCATATGTCCAAAGTCGGTATTTTTCTTTGACATTGTTAGGACCTTCAACTTGCAGGTCAAACCAGGTTGAAGGCCTAGGTTCGACTTCCAATGCTTTTCTTGAACCAAAAACCTAGGCAAAAACCCAACCACAATGCAAAAAAAATCAAATTTTTAAAAAGAGCCGGATGCCGACTATAAGCGGGATCATGGGATCCGTTTATTCATAAGCAGGATCTAAATCTTATAATCGAGATCCCATTCCCTATTCGACAATATTAGGACCATTTAGCAAAGGAAGCGAAGTCCCGTTTCTTGTACTTGACCTCGACATTCAATTCCGGCCAGGCAGGATCCACTTCTTATAAAGCGGGATCCGGTTTTATCCATGAGGATCTCGTTTTATAGTAAGCAAGATCCCACTATTTTATTTAAATACAAGCACCAAAAATTCTTGTGAAGTCGCAGCTACACATGTATGGCGAGGAAAGCATTAAAGTAAATTATAAAAGCTATTGTATTTGCATGCGGTGAACTTGATTTTAGGTGATTTTTATCTTAAGCAGGCATCATCTACACCATTTTTGAAGTGGAATTGTGTTGTTATTTTGTGCTTGTTTGGAGGAACAAAAGGTTCAATTGCAATATGGATTGAATCTTTCAAGGAGGCATAGAAGAAAACAATTTTTAAAAAGTGGAATTGTGGTAGTTTCCTACTTGTTTTGGGGGCTACGAGGAAAATTTTGTCCTAATAGGTATTCAACTTCCAATTTGGATTGAATATTTTGAAGTATTTCATATTAACATTCATTTGTGGCGATAATTTTATAACTGGGAGATAAAGCTACGTAATAAGAGAGGTGACTCCTCAAGTTGGAAACAAATATAGAGAGAAAAAAAGATAGACAAAGACAAGAGAAAAGAAGAATATGAGAATGAAATCAATGAATGATGGTGGAGCAATAATTCAACAACTATTGAAGATGAAAACATTGAGGATACCATGGTTGTAGATGGAGCTAATTTGCAAGGAGTCAATTTGGAGAAGAATATGATTATACAAACAAGTCCTACTATGTCTTCAAATCCCTCTTTGAATGCTATGGAAAATGTTTCAATATGCACAAATCCAGGCACGTCTTCAAATCCATGTGTTAGTGAAATGGTAAATTTGTATGTAGAAGTTTTACAAGATCTTTGGACTTAATGATGTTGACATTGACTATATTGGCTGAGAGAGATGAAACTTTATAAATTTGTTGAGAAACAAAAAGAAAAATCTTTTAATTTTACCATTGAAATCAAATGATCATTTTTCTTGAAAATGAAAACAAAACTATGTTTTTTGATGAAATGAAAATGAAAATGAAAACCGTTTTGTTGATGAAAATGAAAATGAAATGAAAATGAAAGCCGTTTTTGTTGATGAAAATGAAGAAGAAAATGAAAATGAAAACCATTTTATTTGATAGAAAATGAAATAGAAAATGGTAGTAAGCCATTTTGTTGATGAAAATGAAGATGAAAATGTAAATCAAAATGAAGATGAAGATGAAAGGTATCTAGAATTTGATGTTGAATTTAATGAAAATACTTTTTAAAATTGGAAGTGGTGTTTGAGTAATCTTTACGGTCAAAATTTCTTGGGCAAATGAGGCACATCTTGAATAGAATATGCACAAGTTGTTTTATCATAAAAAAATTGCATTTCAATGTCAACTAATGATGCAATTGATGAGAATGCAAAATGAGGAAAGTAATGAAAAGAGTTGAAGCACATGTTAAAACCAAAGAAGATCAATCATTGAAAACATGTTATGTCTGTTGCTGAGTGCCATTCAATCTATTGGAAAAATAGTTGATCTAAAGATAAAAATCGTGAGAAGGTCCTATAACTCTTTGCTATAGTTAATAAAACAACTTTGAATAAAAGAATGGTAAGCAATATTAGTGAAGTTTTAAAATGCATCCTAAAACATTACTAAGAGCGGCAAAAAGAAGAGAGTATAGAAAATGATCCTATCAATCAATGTTGGAGTTTCAGTGGATGACTACCGAGGTCCGATATAAAATTGAATGTTGAAATTAAATCTTTGATCAAAAATATTGGCATGATAATACTAGGGTTTCATATAATGCTAGAGATGTTTTAAAAAGAATTAAAGGAATTAGGGTCCAAAGTTAAGTGGTCCTCTTTAAAACATATTAGATACAACACAAATTTGAATTTTATAGAAATTTTGTAGCGATTAGGTGTTACCTGGTAAGATTAAAATAAGTCAAAGGTTTTTTGAAAAATGTAAACCCTGGTATGTAAAAATTAATAAGCAACGAATATCTTGTTGTTTTAAAATACATGTTCAATTTTGTTATTTTTATGATGTTTTTCAATATATACATTGTACCTTGCATATAACATGATTATCTGAGTTGTGGTATTGATATGCCACGGAAGCAATAAGAGAGAGTTTATTTAGGGTTTTGTGAAAAATTTTAATGATAAATTATTTTATTTAAGTTCTAATAGCAGCATTTTTGGACAATGCATTAGCTGGCAAATCTTTCATTTTAAGAATTTGTTTGCATGAAAGTGTTGATCATGATTTTGGACAACAATTAGTAGATGTCAAAAGATTTAGGAATGTTCACTATTCTTTAAAAGATGGAAAACTAGGAAAGCGTTGTGATTTAGTTACAGAAAAAGTTAGTGTGCATGCATTTATGAGTGAATTTAATAATAAAATTGTACCAAAATATGTTATGCACTTTGAACATGCTCGATGGCTTGATGGCCAATTTCGTGCATGTAGAAACACATTTCCAATTGGTACTATACTTTCAGTGGTTGATTTTGCGGAGAATTATACTCTCGCTCCGCAAGAGGAAATTCAATCTCAATATTATAATTCTGTGCAAGTAGCTATGTTTGTCCATATTGTTTGTGAACATCACCGGATATTGATGCTTGAGGATGATAGAAAATTTTGAGAATTATCATTTTTTTATTTGGTGACAATGCAGTTTACACTCATGAGGAAGTTTGTTCAATATTGTTTTAAAGTATATTTTATAGAAATTTAAGAGAAGAGGAATCCATATGAAAGAACACCTCATATGAATTAGGATAATTAATGCGGGGAGTAGTTCAAAAATGCTAGAATGTTCTATTGGTTAAGTAGGGTTCACAGGAACTTAATGTCCGGCATATATGGAGTTTTAAAACATGGTAAGGAGAACATGATGGAGTTAGTCGTGTCAAAAAGAATTCTTATAGAACGAATTAAAATTTGAGGATTGATAAAATTTAAAATGCACATGATATTTGGATTGGTGTAATAGAATATTATACACTTTGGTTGAGTGATTACTCTATAGTTCATCGATTCTTTTGGTTGGTGGAAGAGAGAACATTATTATCTAGAGTTGATTGTAGAGACAATTCTTGGATCTACTAAATGGCATTCATTTAGAGTCGCGACAACAAGCACATGGACTATTTGGACAAGGGAGCTTGCATTTTGCGATTTTGTATCTCGAGGAGGGTGGAAACTTAGCGAAAATCTGAGAATGGAGTTGAGCAGTGGGAGCAAAAGAGCGTTGACACACCAAAAGCACATAATCAATATGAAAGAACTATTGAAGAAAATGATCAATTGTTTGCATCACGAAGATTATGGTATGTTTCAGACCTTGTACAAGAAGGTAATTTTAATTCAATTTATTTCATTTTATTTCACTTTATTAAGTTATTTTGTAATACTAAATTATTTATATGGATATGCACAAGTTATTAAATCGAATTTTGTTGGCAGGACATGTGTATGTTGTTATTGCACCTAAGGGGAATGAAGAGCAAACAAAATATTGGCTGGCTTTTTGTGTGGAAACTAAACATAAGTTGATAACACCTCGAGAAGATAATGATGGCTTTCATTATCCAACAGGTACGGTGATCCCCTTAAGACACCTCCTTAAGAAAATTTTGATAACAAGTTTTAGATCCCCTTAAGCAATTTTTTAGAACAAGTCTTTGATCCCCTTAAGAAAATTTTGAGAACTTATTTGATGATGGTTTTTCATGTTTTCCAATAGGATCCGTGGTGGTTGTTGGAACTTGGCTATGAAAATACCTGGAAAGGAAGAATGGTCTACCTGCATTCAAAGATTATGAAACACATAAAAAGATTATGCATTATTCACATTTAGTCAGGTGGCAACAAATATATAAAACTAAATGTCATTGAAGACCTTCAAAAAATTGCTATGGTCAATTTCTATGGAAGAGCAATCTCATATGGAGTGCATTGCAAAAGAGAGGGATGTAGATGGTACAATGGAATAAGTAAATCTGGGTAATATAGTTTTAGTTTTATTTTGTCCTTTTAAATACATTAAATACATGTTTCGACATTGGTCAAGTGTGCTATTAGTTGAAATTGATTTAAATTGTCCTTTTATATATCCTTAAGGCATAATCACAAAAAGGATCTAGTCCATGCAGATTCAACCTAGACAACAATGAATACTTGGTAAAAATAAGTAATTATTAGTTAAATTATATTTAAATACATGTTTTGATTACATATTGCTATTGCTTGGAAATTAATAGTTAAAATTGATTTATTGTCATTTTTTGTATCCTAAAGCCATCATTGCATTGATCTCATACTTTGAAACAAAAAGGAGAGGATGCCTGGATTCAACCTACAAACATGTGTGGAATACTTTTAAATGCAGGTACTTGAGTTCTATACATATAGATAGTTTTATATAAATTAAAATATGTATGTTTTGATGATTTCATTGATATTGCTTGTACCTTTTGATATCAAGTGGTGTGAAGACCTACTACATTCTAGCCACGAGTTTGAGATGTTCTTGAGATGGCATATCCAAATTTTGTAAACATTGTTTTGAGATGACATATATGTACATACATACTTACAAAATTAAACATACTCTATGTACTATGTATCAAATCAATATTCTATATGTTTTGTTTCTTAAATGTGCATGTTTTCCTACTTTGAAACTTTATGTTTATGTGTATAATCACTAAATATCATGCATGCATTATTGTTAAATCAATTATATCCTTAAGGCGTATTATGACCCCTTAATACATCCCCTTAAGACACCCCCTTAAGACCTTAAGACATCCCTTAAGATGTTCTATTATGACCCTTTTAGACATCCTTAAGACATTCCCTTAATTAACACGTTCTATTATGACCCCTTTAGACATCCCCTTAAGACCCCTTAAGACATCCCCTTAATTAACACGTTCTATTATGACCCCTTTAGACATCCCCTTAAGACCCCTTAAGACATCCTCTTAATTAACACGTTCTATTATGACCCCTTTAGACATCCCCTTAATTAACACGTTCTATTATGACCCCTTTAGACATCCCCTTAAGACGTATTATAACCCCTTAAGACATCCCCTTAAGACGTTCTATTATGACCCCTTTAGACACCCCCTTAAGACGTCATTATTTGTTTTGACAACTTATAAATTAGTGTTAGATGAGCTATTATTTATAGTATTTATGAATGCTTTTATTCTCTAATCTTCTATGGTATTGTTTATTTCTTAAAATTTTATCCTTTCTGGTATATAAATAGATTGCTTTTGTTTGTAAATTATGATGTATTGACTGATTATTGATTGACATCAATTGAATAAGTTCATTGAGTAATTATCGCTATTTATTGAATGTACATATCATGTATATCATTTATGAAATCATTAAATTTGCAAAGTATAAATATTAAAATGTCCTATATTAATCCATGTATGAGATCACTAAATTTCACATTAATTTCCTATATTAATGTCTTGACTATGAACATAAAATGCATAAATGTACATGTGTAAATTAAAATTTAAAACAATAATAAAGTCCATAATTTATGTAACATATTAAGTGCATGAAACCAATGTATTAAGCACATGAAATAAAGTCCAACAGAGTACATGAGAAACAAGAAATATAGTCCATGAAATAAACAAATATAACACATAAAATCACGTGTCTAGGTCATGTACTGTCTCTATAATCAAGAGACCTCTTCACACCATGCGGACTATGTGGATGACCTGAAACACTCTGTATAAGAGAAAGATGAAATTAGATGTAAGACAATAAAAATTATTTAATGACAATTTAATTTATAATCCATCATAAAATTAAATTACCATCGTATCTACATCTGGATGCTCTGGTGCACCTGAAGCAGCCTCTAAATTCTCTAAATCAATCTACATAAACAAGACAAAGAAATTTGAAATTAGATGTACAACTCTACAATTAATTTTTTTTAATTCAATTTAATTTATAATTTATCATATTTTAATTGTACCATATTCTAAGGTTGTGCACTAGGCTCTTCTCCAGGACCTGTCTGTACATGCTCAACTACATGATGTGTCTCATGCTATAAAAGAAAAAGAATATGTGAAAATATCATATTAATATGTATATATTCAATTTAAAATTTATAATTCACTTTAAATATAATAAAAAAATTAAATTACCATTTGATCTGAAACCTGCTCTACATGTCCTCCTGGTGGTGTAACTATGTCTAGGTCAGGGCTGAAAGCTGCACTAACAAAGTCCTACAAGATCAAAACTAAAGCATGTACAATTGAATTAGGTTAATATATATATATATTCAAGTTTTCACATTTTATTAATGTAAAGTTTAGCCAAAGCAACACAAAATCGGTGGCCTCTGATGTGCAACATCAAATGTTTGCCCGATTGCCCATTCTTATTGTGGTATCAACCTAGACATACATGTACATAGACATTTAAGCAGCTTATAATATTTACAAGTGTACATGCATCGTTTCATATATCTGAGTGAATTCAAAACTCATATTTGTAACTATACTAATGTAAACTTTTAAACAAATTTACAATATGAATGTACATGCCCTTGATCTATGGCGCCCGATAGTGGAGGAGTGCTTGACAATCCCTCAGGAGGAATCGACGTGGATGTTGATTGACTCACCTAAACCAACATAAATATTTCAAACATATATGTGATTCAATTATAAATTTAAAACTCAAGTTAAAAATCATTTCATGTATATAATTTAAAAAATTGAAATCAAAATACCCATAAGGGTTGCTAAGTAGGACTAGTGTCGATGTATGTACTCATGGAGCGGATGATTTCCTTGCATCGTTAGTGTCATCTATACACCAAACAATTTGATTGTTAAAATGTATTGCAAAATTTTCTTTGATATATACAACCATCAAAATTCTTATAAAATGAATGTACATCTAGATGCATATTTATACCTATGTCGTAGTGTCCTCCAGGTGATGGTTTGCTATGAGGAACTCTACAAATGAACTGATGCGACTAGATGAACCACCAGAATCTCCCCGTCCACCTGAACTAGGTGTGGCCTGATCAGGTCCATAGCATACTTGATGACAACTAGTACATATATGGGGGATGAGCCTTGACACTCTTTGAGCGGTACTTGGACCAGCTCCATAAAAATCTCCTCCATCATCATCATCGTCTCTATGCTCCCCACTGGCTATAAGCAGAAGTATGTTGATCAAGGTCTCCCCTCACAGGTGTACTAAGGAACCCTAATGTTGGACAGATCTTGATGATGTACATATCTTGCGAATGGGACCAAGAGAAACAACAAGGGGTTGTGCATGCAGGGGGCATTGGGGATCAACCCTTGCCCCTAACCTCTGTTGTGGCATGCCACCACCAACACCCTGAAATGATCTAAAATCAAAATAATTGGGCTTTTTGCCCAAAACAAACTCTACATACAATTTTCTCAAAAATACAATGGGCACTCCCAATTAGCATGTGGGGGACTATCAAAACCATATACCATCGATCCCAAAAATGTGCACTCATCTGCGGATGTATGCACCACCTCATGGATATTCTAGATTTGTTGGGTGGAATGGGTTGTCGAGTAACGGGGTCAAGAAAGTAGGGGGCTAGATGGGATTTCATTATTTTAAGGTCTAATATTTGTTTGTAAGAGAGACCATTAGAATAAAATTGTCTCATTTGTTCTATTTCTTGTCGATGCCTATCAAGATCAAAATCGATCATCCTGATGGAATCAACTATGTTTTGCATCATGAGATACAAAAGCGTCTCACTATGTGGAGGAATCAATGCTTGACTCTGCATAGCATTGATTTGATTTTCTAAGGATGCAACTTGATAATTTATTTGTGCTCTCAAATTGAGCCTTGTCGGATCTGATTAATTGTTGGATGTGGCATATTAGGTGGAGGTGGAGGGAGGGAGGTGGAGGTGGATGTGGATGTGGCTGAGGTGGTGGATTGATGATATCATCAATGTTTAAATCATCCATGATATGCTCGATATAAATGTGCACCTGCATTAAATCATACAAAATAGTCCATGTGCATACATATATTAAGATCATATATTTAATTGAAATGCACATATATATACATTGATTTTTCAACTCAAGAGCATGTCTATACAAAATTCAAAATTAAATGTATGTACATGTACGTTTAAAATAAAAAATATGATGCATAATTTTCATGTGTACCAAAATCATTAAACTAAACTATGTACATACATACAAATTTCCATTTAAGAACTATATATGCAAATTTTTTAATACATGCACTACATACTAAACAATAAACTTGAAACATTCACAAAATCTCGTTTATGTCTAACACACACACACACACACACATATATATTACAATTTTCAGCCGGGAGAAATCATGATCCTAGTAGATAGTCATAAAATATATACTATTATATACTATTCATTATAAGTTCATAAATTCCACCAAATTCATAAATCCATGTCACTAAAAATATCCATCTAGAACCAAAATCATAAATTCATGTCACTAAAATATCCATTTGGAACCAAATTTATAAATTCATCACACAAAATATCCATTGTTCACCCAATTTATAAATTCATAACTATTTAAGATCATTGTTTTAATTTATAAACTATTATGGCTCTCTACTACATAGATCTTCATTTCTTTGTGTTTTCCTTTTCAAAATCAGGAGTTCTCCTCTCCTCTAGCCATTGTCGATGCTCATCTATGATCCCATCCATAGCCCTGACAGCATCAACAAGGGTTTGCATCCTAGATGCAAACATCCTCACAGGAGGTGCGACACATTCTTCATTTTGAATAATGTTGATTTGATCTTGGATGGTTCTAGCAAAAGCATTGATTTGTGCTTGCAAACGAGCATGCTCATTGATTTCAGGGGGTGGAGGTGGGGGGTTATGAGGTGGAGTGGGTGGAGGTGGGTGAAGGTGGAGGTGAAGGTGTTACTTGGAGATGAGATGGCGTGGAGGTGGATTCATGAATATTATTGAATGGATCCATGTGATCTTTAATTTAAGATAATGAGTGAACTGCATTAGATTTGTAATTTCAAGATGTAAGATACATGTTTAGGAAATACCTTTAAACCATTCAATATAAATGGCCTTAAATGAGTGAATACAAATGATAAAATTATGTGGCCTCATTTATATGTCCTAGGCACATGTTACTTGAATGAAAATACAATTAACTATTGATATTGTATAATCTTTACTTGGGATCTTATTATTGTTAAATTTGGTTGCCTTGGGCAACTTTGAACATCAAATTTTAAGAACTTCTTTGATCCCATTAAGAAATGTCAT
>VDFB02320314.1:0-112985 GCA_007258455.2 Sequoia sempervirens | reverse complement strand
GCTAAAGTGGGGGAAAAATGTAATGGAGTAAATTTGCACCCCTAGGAAAATTCCCCATTTCATCACCACTACCTTAGAAAATGTAAACCCGATGATGCAATTTTACCACCGCCACCTCGCTCCTTCCACCTGGCTGCATCGTTTTGCGTCGATGGAGGAATCTTTGTCGAGGATTCCATAGAGACATTGCGTCTTCCATTGGTTGTGAAGTGTAACATCTCTTGCCTCCTTGATCGATGAATTTTGACCCTTCTACCACCCTTTTTCCAATTCAAATGCTCTAACTTTCATTCCTTCACTCTCTCTTGACTTCCTTAACACTCACTTCACTCACTCTCACATTCTATCTCTTCCATTCTTGCTTCTACACCATCTCTTCTTGATTGCAAGCTCCTCACTTGGCTCTAGCATCACATTATCTTTACAACATCATTGCCATTGGAGAATCGCCAAGTTTCATCTTCTCTATGTGGTGGAGATGATTCCTTCCTTTTGCTATTGGCCTTGAGAGCTCGTAGTTGAGGAGGTGATATTGTGCTTTGTTGCTCACTTTGCATCATTTTGTTTACTAGATAGCATTGCAGTTGTCCTTGATTTCTAGCTAGTGATACTACTTCCTTTCTATCTCCTTTATCGATTTCTATACATTATGGCTATCTGGTTGTCCGTGGAGGTGGGAACACTGAAACGGGGGACTGACTAAGGCAGTCCTCTAAAATAGTCCCAACATTTTTCTCGTTTTCGTGTGTGCAGGTGTTTTCGAGTGAAGCTACTTAGAGAATCAACTCATGGGTGAAAAGATACGTTTTCTCACCCTCGTCATTTTCGCAATAGTTTATTTCTTAGTCTTCTTTTGTCATATTTGTTGTTTCTATCCTTTTTATTCTATCAACATAAAACATCGCATAGTCGGGTAGTTAGTAGGTTTCTTTGCATTTTTGTCAGTATTATAGACCCTTGTCTGTACGAACGCCAGTGCGTCCCTGAGACACCAACGCACCATGCCGGAGTCCAAGATCCACGTTGTCCTTAGACAATTAGTTGTCTGGGCAGCAGGTCAAACCTTTGAGACTGACTCTTTTGGCCCGATTTTAGCAGAAAGAAAGTGGAAAGTTATTTTCCCTTCCTTTTTAGCCTCAGTACTTTGTCCTTTTCGATTTGTTTAGCAAACCCGAGGTAGTTTAGGGCAGCCTGTTCCGTGGGGCTCCCGAGACCTAGAGTCCCGAGGGTGACAAGTCCCCTTTCTCTACACTTTGCCTTTGGATAGTGTTCATCATCAGTTACCACTTGGTCCTGGTTTGTCACCTTCTTTATTGATTAGACATGTACCTAATTTGATTATGGCATCATCTTCTATAGACATGGCAACACATGAGCAGATTTCAAAGATACCATCATCTTACACTTTGATTTTTCTTCCTACTAATTCATATCTGGAATGGGAAGCTTTCCTAGATCTATACTTGGTTTTATTTCTTCCCAAGGGGATAAATGTTGTTTGTATGTGCATTGGATTGTCTTTTGTTTTCAAGCATTCACCAATATTATTGGAGATTACATATTATGGGGGGGCTATATAATCTCTCATTTTCCCTCTTATGGGAGGGTAATTGATTGTATATTGGTGAAAAAAGTAGTTCTTGGAGGTCATCTTGAGCCCTCTTTTTACTTTCTTTTTTTCTCTTTTGGGGGGAGTTTTGTCTCCCTAGGTTTTCTCCTTTTCTCTATTTGTGAGAGATTGCATTTGTACATGGGTCCCTAACATGGCCTAGTAGTTTTAACCCATCATCCTTGCATCATTAATGCATCTTTACATTTGTTTAAGGTTTAGGGTTGCACTTAAGGGGGGTGTTGGTGTGAACAAGGGTATTTTCTATCTAGTTTCCCCTTTATAGTGTGAACAAGGCACATTATCTAACTAGTCATTAGTTGGACCTATTCACACATGTTCACATGGTAAGTTTACTTAGGACTCTAGGAATCTTTTTAGAAGTATCTAGTACACATGTGATCTTATCCTCTAGTTGTCACATATCATAGGATTAAGACACTTATCATCATCCAAATTAGTCATATCTCTCAAGCTTGTCTTTATAAGCAAGCTCTCATTGTAAATTTTTAATATATCATAATTTATTTTACTCTATAATCAAACAATTCTTTTTGTCTGCTCTCTTGTAGAAGGTAATATTTGGTCATGCAAGTGATCTTAGGAACTTGAGTCCATTGGTGACTCCTACAACAATTTTCATATTGCCAAGGAAATCTAACATGAACCAACAATAAAAAAACCATTGTGGGCCCATCCACCAATTGAAGCAACTACGTATAAAAAGATTAATTTATAATGTTGAATCTAGATTGGGAATGTTTGTGAGATCATGACATCCATGAAGATTTTGTGGAAATTAGACGAATCAAAATTCAAGAATTCACTCAAAAAGAGTTGGAGCTATTTATACTTTTTCTCTAAGGAAATTCAATGTTCAACTAACTAGTTGTAGAAGAAAAGGATATTAGCATTCTAGATACTCTACCAACATAATTTTCAACAAGGCATATGTCCTTGTGGAAATCAATGCAATAAGATTGACTTGGCATAACGTAGTAGAAAAATGATCTAGTGCAATGAGGGCCTCCTATTGTTTGCCCAAATATTCATTATATAATTTAATATAAGATGATAATTTAGAAGGGGAATATAATGGAAAATGACTAGGACATGTGTTAGTGTTGGCCTTTGGTAGTAAAATATGGAAAGGGTAGGAATATCTTAGTGGACATGCTTAAAGGATAGTATATATAGGGTATTGTGAAGAAATGAAGTAAGTCAAGATATATCTAGGACAATAAAAGATTGCCTTTGCATGTTCGAATACAATCAAGAGACATTTCGAACTAGCATACCATGCTACCTAACATCAATTTTAGCAATATACATATTGATACTATTTTTAATTGCCTTTTCACTCTACAATGGATTTGTGTCTTCATATAATTTATCTTCATGTATTAATACATGCAAGAAAATTTTGATATTAAGACATTGACTTTGCAGGTCACTAATACCATACAATATATGATCAAATGGTCAAATCTCAACTTGCGGCTCAACTAGTGAAGGTGTTTGGCTCACATAGACCCTAACAAGGTTCCATTCTTGCCTAAATGAAATGCTACTAAACATAATAAGAGTCCCAAACAGAAAGAAAATCAAAATCAAAATCAAAAATCACTACATAAAATTCCTTTATAAATAATGAATAATTATTCAATTGAATTAATCTTAGTATCCATTTTTAAAAGGAACTTGCCTTGCAAACACTTCCCTAATAAAGATGCATGAATGATAGTAAACCTTTAAAATGGGCATTTACGCACAAGTTTTTCTTTTTCAAACGTTTGATACATTAAAATGGGCATTATCCACAATGATTTTCCATAGTTCAGTAAACTATAACATTATCCCAAAACTTGCAGTGTTCCTCCAAGATTCCAGGACGGGATGCAATTTTCGGGACACTAAAAATTTCCCAAATTTTTGGTAGGGCAAGCGCATAGCAGGGGATGATGGTAGGGAGCAACACAAAAAACTAAAAGCGGCCGACATTTTAAAAATAAATACAATGTTCTAAATTTGCAGTGACAATCCTCCCCTAAATTTACAGTAACAATCCTCCTCATTTTAGCTTTGTAGCATCTCCTTAAAAAATACTTTTGTAACTTCTATGCTCCAAATGGAGCAGGCTGCACAATTTGAGGGGGGGAAAAAAGTCCCTTCGAGTCCCCAAATCCCCAATATGTCTTGGTTGTCAGGGACGTCACCCAAGGCACCCAGGGGCGTCTCCCTATCAAATGTTGCCCAAAAGCAGTCAATATTAATTACCAACCTCCAATTCCACACTTTCCAGAATCCCCCATTCTTAAAAACAATCGTTGCTGTTTGAAGTGGCATAATAAAAAACAAATTAGTATCTAACGATCCTCAGAATAACTGTTTTCTGAATTAAGTCTCCACTTCTCTATATAAAAAAACCTTGCCTATGTTTTGTAAAGACCTTTCACCTAAAACAATTAGAGATGTACAAATAAGAATTACTGTTTTTAAGGTTTGATACTTTACAAAGGTTTCCACTTTTAGAGAAAGTGAATATCCGGTTAGTATTATGACCATGAAGCATTCGACATAAAAAAATCATCAAAAATGATATCCCATAATTCAGGGACCATATACCATAATCTAAATGTGTTCTTAACGTATATGAAATTCCATTTTACTTCAAAGAAATTTGCTGCTATGAGCATTATTAAGTTGTATTCATACTTTCGTAAAATTTTAAAATTACTACTCTTCAAGTATCCCCATAAAACGTACATGTCCACCGAAAAAAGACCTCTGGAGTGTTTTATCTTGACGAGTTTTCCTTAAGATTTTGTATTAGAAATGCATGCCAGGAGTAGATGTGTTCATTATTATAATACTCACTACACAACAAGACTCCTAGTTCAGCAATATTGACCTTGTTCTCATAAAACTTCACAAGAACTCTAAACCCACACAGAAGTAACCTGGCGTAAATGTATACCAGAACTTTTCCAATTCAAATTTTCCCTGACAGCATGTTAAAAAGATTTGCATTTCCTTGGAAAAAATGTAATTTAGCCAAAATCCAAAGATTGAGCTCTTCATCTTAATGTAAAAAAATTCATACAAATATGTGATCAATTTATCCAAACACTACATATGGACATTGCTGCCAACAATTGTAGTGCAAAATAGAACCATATCCGGGACATAATGTCAATAAGTACTATATACATAGTCTTAAATATATCCTCTTAAAAACAGCTGATAACAAAAAGGGCATATTTTTTTCACATGTACAGGCCCTCTGGAACACCTTCCTTCTTCTTGAACATAACCTTCTCTTTTGCTTTCTTAAAATCAACTTGTGTCACCTGAAATATTATAAAATCAGCAAGTCATTCAGGCATATAACAAGATTTAAGTAATCCTGATTCCAAATAACTATTCGCATTCAGAACTTTAGTGCATATATCTATCGAAGGGCACTATGTCCAATTATTCTGTCACAAACATTAGGAATATGGGGATTACCTATCATCTAAGGAATAAATGGGTGCCAAACAGTGTTGTAAGAAAGCATTATATGCACATAATTATGCCCCCGATTAACAGAGAGCATACACACTATTTAATTCAGAATTGTAGTTGTGATGTACCACCAGCAATAAAAAAATGCATCGAGTGTCCATGAAACTTTTGTTATATGGTGATTCTGCTTACCTAAGGAAAAACTTCCCGTGGCAATTACCACTAGAATAGGCAACTAGCACAGCTTTAATAGCACAACAATAAGGAAAATGCAAGTCATGAAAGAAGAGTTCAGCATTGATTTAATTATGATCCTTATTAGCAGAACTATGTACATGATTTAATGAGTTTTCCACTATACAAATTATTGTAAACAAGAGTCAAGAGACCTCAATGAGAGTCACTTTGATCCTCGTGTCCACAGTCAATCACAGCCTACATCTATTTCCAAGGAAGATTAATACACACTTCTAAGCGTCTCTTCAAAGTTCAAACCATCATTTAAGAATGGACCTCAATGAGAGTGACTTTGATCATGGTGTCCACAGCCAATCATAGCCTACATCTGTTTCCAAGGAAGATTAATACACACTTCTAAGCATCTCTTCAAACGATCATTTCATCCATTGAAAAAGCAGACACCTTAAGGTAGGCACATTTAATGCTTTTGTTTATTATTAGACATTAACCTATGTACTGTGTTTATAGTCACATCACCCACTATTTCCTCGTTGCCATTCTTCACCCATTCTAATTTTTTCATTCAAACATTGTTCCTATGATTAAGGGGGTATTTCAAGGCAGTAGCGAAATCTTCTTTTAGTGTCCTTATGTTTCCCAATCCCCCACAAAAGGGGACTCAGTGGAATGTAGGCCATATGGTTCAATATTTTATGTATTAAACTACTCATTTGAAAGTACGATGAGCCCTAAGTAGTACATTTTTCTATAAACCCTCTCAATGTACTACATAAAACTAGTGTCTACTGAAAAAATTTAAAAAGCTTGTTAATTGGAGCATTAATTGATTGAAAGGCTACAGCTGAACGCTAAATGTACCTGATACACTAAATTTTAGCAATGGCACGAGATATCATAGAAACCATCATATGCATTTAGTCAAAAAGAGCTCCCACCGGCAATGAAATAGTGTGCTACAAGAAGAGGAAAACCACAAGAAAAAAAATACTCATCTTCCAAGTATAACTGTATTTTCACAAGTTTAATGTAGTTAGGGCTATACCTTTACCAAATTAAATAATTTAAGAAGATAAATCTTGATTTAGGTCCTGTAATCATGTTAGCTATTATTGGAATATAACTCATATGATCAACATAAATGTCTCATCTATTTGAACCATGTAAATGCTCAATTATTTCAAACACATAATGGGAGTTTAATCGTAAAAGGAATTGAATGGGAAACATGATAAGTCCACCCGAAGCTATCCCCACTAAGCCCAAGAGCAGACACTCACCCTCTTGGCCCCAAGTGGCAGGCACGTTGGATATCCAGCATGGGGTGGTCTATTTAGTGGGTAAACTTGTATCTGCATTCCCTATCCATGTTGCCTTATCCACACTTCTTATGATTTGTGATTTCTCTAACAATCAACCATCGTAGAGATTGGAAAGTAAATCGCAGTAGAGTGCCTGGAAATCCTCCTATCTAAGCCCAAGAGCGGACACTCACCCTCTTGGCCACAAGTGGCAGGCACATTGAACATCCAGCATGTGGTAGTCTACTTAGATGGTGAGCTCGTATATGCTCCCCTTCCTTGCATTTCCTCCTCTCCTCCATATGATTGATTGGTATAAATCAAACGAATCAGAATCTATTACCCATATTTATATTAAAGAATCGTAATTACTTATAAGACTCAATAATTGCTGCAAGCATCATCATTGCATAATCATAAATAATATATATATATATATATATTTCTAATTGATTTCAATCTACCCATAATTATTTTATATTAACTTATATATGTATATATGTATTCCATCTTCTGATTATATCTGCTGCTATTCTGAATGTAGATTTAATTATATTTGCTGATCTCTCCATATCAGACTTATTCATCTGATAGCCGATATATTTCTCCTTTTTTCTTTCTATTCTTTTAATTCTGCATATATATCTTTCCTTTTTCTTGAAGGGAGGTGTCCCTTAGAATAGACACAATCTGTAGAGATATGTCCATTTGTTAACGAACTTCCTTCACTAACACATCAGTCGCTGCTTCTATTATTAGTCTTTTTAACTTCCTTATACCTTCATCGCTGCCTCCTCTTAATCCTTCTAATCGCTGCTCTTTCTTTTACTCACTGCCTTTTTCATCAATCGTTGCCTTTACTAGTCATGCCTTTTTTGACCGCTGCCTTAATAAAGTGGCTCTCTTTGTATATGAATCATCGTTGCCTTTAATACTGAGCAAATGACATCATCGCTGCTTTTTCCTTTAATCTTTGCTGCTGTTTAATGAACCGCTGGCTGCTCATTAATCATCATTTTTATATTATATCTTCCTTATTTTATTGTTTTATAAATTGTAAATATATTTATTTTTATATTAATTTTATATATATTTTCATATTTATAGCATTATATGATGATGATTATAATTATAATAAAACTTAAATTATTAATACTTACATTCATATTTTTAATATTCGTATTGTTATTTATTTTATTTACTTGCATTTTAATGCTTTATACTTTAGTGTTGTAATTTTGGGGGCATGACAACCCATTAACATTATCTAACACTTTTATTATTTGTAGATGAAGTACAATCAACGAGCCATTTTGAATATGCAGTCATGTGAAGACAACAATTTAAATGACACATCAACACTTAATAAGTTACAAAGACAATACGACACCAGACTGATAATATTAACTGTAAAATACAACTATCCCCTGCATGTGGAACTTAGCCTTAGTGATGCCAGTACGATTGAGAAACTTGCTGAAGGGACAGCCCATACATAGCCAAAGCATGAAAGTCTAGCATTTTATGAATTAAACTCAAATCACTAGAAAGATCAGATGAATATCAATGAGAAAAATAAGATACTAAAAACCAAAGTTGCATGGACACGAACACGGATACGAATACGGGTATGGTATCGGATACGGATACGGCCATTTTTCAAGACCTCTCATATGGATACGTCAAGATACGGAATTCATAAAACACACACATGCACACATATATAACATTTTTTTTCTTATTAGAGAAGATATTCATTACTTTAGGAGCAATATGAATATATAATTGCTACATATTCCAAAATAATTATATTGAAATATAGTTTTATTTATCATTAAAACAAAATTCCAATACATTGATTGTCTGATAGAACATATAATTGCTACATATAATTGTAAGAACATCTAATTGCTACATGTCCTGCAATAATTAAAATATTAATAAAATTATAAATACTTAAATAATTATAAAATTATAAATTAAAATTAGAATACACAAATTATTAATTTATTAATATATTATAAATGAAAATATAAAATATTAATTATCTTCTTTATTTTAAACATGAAAAATTAAAAAAAAATTAAAAACTCTAATAAAATTATAAAATATTTAAATAATTATTAATTTAAATAAACTTGGGTAATGTTTTTAAAGTTATTCGATTCATATTTAAATATTCATTGATTTATTTTAAAAACATTACCAAGATTAAATATGAATCGAATAACTTTAAAAACATTACCCAGATTAATTTAAATATTGAATAAACTACCATCGCAACCCGGAACAAATAATTTTTTTGCAGACGGCAAAAAAATACAACTATGGAGCCATGGACGGCACGGCATGGAGAACTAGAAAATTACGACTATGGATGGCAACAACCAGAAAGGCAAAAAGAAAATCGATGGCGGATTTTACCCAAGCAATGAAATGTTCGCACTGTTGATGGCGAAAAAATCCAGACACTGCTTCGTATTTTCGAATCACCATCGCTGTGCGGCCTTTATAGATTTTTAACCTAAGAAAAAGGCCAGTTTTCTCAAATAAATTTAGAATGTTGCTCCTAATAACGTGAAATTTCCTGCTAAAGTCGGGCACCCGAATCCCTATGAAAAAAAATAGGCATTTTTTTGGGCACATCCAGATACAGTATCTAACCCGTATCCATGCCGTACCGTACCCGCATCCGTATCTGGTACGGTGATACGCGTATCTGGGCAAGGAGGCCAACGTATCCGGTAACTCTGCTAAAAACATCAACAGAAGACTAAAAATCCATCATGAGAATCATAACCTGATTGTCCATTAGTAAATTTATGCATTCTAATTTTAAACTATCAAAGAAAAAGAAGATTCACACTGCACCTCAAACTACCTTAAACAAATTCAGTTGATAATAGATAAATGATAGCAAATCTAACATTCCCTTTAAATACCCTTATAATTTCATTGCAAGAATGATCAAACAAAATTTTGCATTTAGTAATGCCTACTATTGAAGTGAAAAAGTAACTAAAGAAAATAATATTTCCTTGTCAATAATTGGATTTTAGGGTCACCTAAGGCCAGACATGTGAAAGTACCAAGTTCCATAACATGCAAACACTGAATTTGGCATAGAAACCATGAAAACAAAAATCTAGAGACTACTCAGAAAAAATCCCTAAGCAAATAAACAAAGTAGAAACACAATGACAACTTCAATGAAGATTCCGCTAGCAATTAATTCACCAAGTCAATTGTTAGGAATCATCATGGATCATAAGGTTATGTGTGATACTAAAAAACAAATATAGCATTGTGTTAGCAAATGAATTAGCCCCCTTTGATAAATATGGCGATAATGTAACTCCTCTACCCGATGAGCACTACAGCCTATTCGCTAACAACTCTGAAAAGGCCACAATTGCATTTGTGACTTTCCTCTAAATTGAGAGGTACAGCTCCCTCGTGTGAATTAAATGAAAGATAAGTAGCTTTTAATCAAAAAGCAATAAGGCAACTAACATTAATACATAAAAAATGTAATTAATACGAGAGTAAATCCTAAAGATCATAGTGGGACAACTCATAGATTGTATTCAACTGATGACAAAAGATAGATTAAGCATGGATGAGAGATTTCATAATTGCAATACAGGAAATAATTGTGGCAGAATAAATCACACAGAAAATATATCCTATGTTGTACGTGACTCACAAGTCAGCACAACCAACATTACATCCTACCAATAACACACAGATTATCAGCTATTGCAATCAGAAATAAACTACTGGAAATAAAACCAAAGTGTTCCTCCCTTCACTACAACACCATGTAATTCCAAAGATACGACCCTTGCCAAAAAGTCTTCCTATCTAGATATAGGAACCGAAATCCCTTCTTGACGGTTACCGATTAGTTGCGGCAACGCTTTCTTGCTGCGTAACTATTTATCTTGAAATTGGTGGCCGGGAATAATAAATAACTTTCATGATTACATTGCCAGTGAAAAGACTACGAACAATTCCCGCGCACTTCTTGATCTAACTCTCGCCTCATGGCCATTGATCACAAAACAGTTTGTATACCTCACCAATTGAGGATTGAACAACTGTCACACGTGCATGTTGTCCTGCTGCGAAATCAATTGGGAATGTAACTTAAATTCACATCATATCACCATTAATTCAAACTGCATCACCATCCTATCATCTTAATTGTTCTCAATTAGCACGTCTCGCCAACCTTCTATAAATTCCATAGGAGTAACCTCACTTCGCCATCCTGCAGTATCAAACATGGCTAGCGCTCAAAGTGATGGTGTGTCCATGAACAATTTCGTCCCCATTGAAGAGATTGAGTGTAGTCCCCTTTTCAGGAGACTAACTGATCAATTAAAGGAAGTCTTCACAGTGGAAAGTAAGACTAAGGAAGAAGTGTTGCGCAATATATTAGGAGATACTTTTCTGAATTAGGTTCACATACACAATGCAACACTGCTGGAGTGTTTCATGTACACCATAATTCGCACTTTCGGTCACTGTGATTGGGGAATGCGGGCAGCGGAGCATTTAGTGAGACCAGAGTTCCTTCACCGGGTGAACACAGCTATCGTCGGCCCAACTGGGGGTGGTCCTAAAATTTTGACAACAGGGGCTCCAACTGGGGACAAGGACTACAAAGGACGTGGCCAAGAACCCAGGAGTAATTGACCAGTCCTATTCCATGGGGCAACGGAGTCAAGTGAAGAAGGAGAACCAGTAGAACAAAGCAAACACACCCAAAAACGACACACCAAAAGGCTATATACAAAGTAGGCCATCACCTACCCAAAAAGGGGGAAACAGAAAGAAAATTTATACAGAGCCATTAACGGGTTGAGAGAAAAATGACCCAGACCTAAAAAAGCCCGTTGATGTATGTACCCTAAAATCAAGGCAAGAATTTGAACAGTCCAAGCATAACCTGTGCAACTAATCGAGAGATCACTTGAATTCTTTCCGAACAACCACTTCTCATCATAGATTTTCTCCTGATGTAGAGGAGGGTATACAAGAATCTTAGAAATTGTCATTATTGTTTCCTGTGGTTTGTCTGAAAACATTTCTTGCCTTAGGCAAGTTTAAATCTTTCGCGCCCCCCTCATAAATGCAACCCTCTGTTTCAAAAACCATCCCCTGTTTAGTGCAGCTACTCAGTGATTTTATGACATCCTGATCCTTTACCCTCACAATGTCCTCTTGATAATCAACGGAAAAATGAGTGACATCAATCATCATTGATTCTGACGAATCAGAGTCGCCCCCTTCAAATAAAACATTATTATGGACTTCAAATTCTTCGAAAAGAAAGAGAGGGTTTGAATTGACTGACCACTTCACACCAATTTCACCCGGAGGATATTTAACAATCTTCCCAATGATACAGACATCCTTACCCTAATGATATTCAAACATGAAAGTTTCATATTCTGGGAGGGAAAGGTCACTAAGCTCCTAGCCCTCCTTGTTCGACATTAAAGGAAGTGAATTGTTTATAGAAACTGGGGGAGAACTAGATTCAAAGATTGGATTACACTTTCCTTGTGAATTATAGTCTTCATCATCATCAGATGAACTGAGCTCATCTTCCGACTCTACTATAGTAGTTAGACTATAGGCTTGGGCATGCCAGCACTGATCTCTTTCCTTCACAAACTTTTCGTGGCCTAGCAAAGGTTGAACATCACTAAATATAGTCAAGTTAATTTGTTCAGCGGTAGGATGGGAAGTATTGGTAATTGTTTGAAAACCAAAGGAGGGAGGGAGGCGAGGTGAGTGGTGATTGATATATGGAGCAACTTGGTTAGGTTCCCACTTCCCAACCGCAATCAGGTCATTTTCAATATTCACTGCCTCAATTTGGGCTTGTTCAATTCCGGTGACCTTATCTCTTTTAAGCATAAGTTGAATATCAGGATTGAGGGCAGAAACAAAAACATGAAACTGAATTACCTTACTACGTTGTTCAAGTGAAGGAATTCGCTTAAGAGATTGGTTAAACCGATAAATGAAATCCTTCATAGATTCATGACCTTCCTTTACAATCTTGATGAAACCTCTAAGCAGTGCAACCACATCAATAAGGACCTGAAAACACCTGAGGAACTGTTTGTGCAAGACATCCCACCCGGTTATGCAACCTTTGTCTAGCCCCCTGAACCACTCAACGGCCTTCTCGACCAAACTGTCTACGAAAAATTCTGACAAAAAAATCTTCATTTTGGATGCCCAAGATCCCACTTACTGTGGTCATGGCTAGGATGTGTTCTTTAGGATCCTAAACACCATTGCCAGAGAACTTTGGAAACCTCTTCCTTGAGCCACATGGCAGATCATTACACTAAGATAGGGCGAGAGACCCAATATGATTACCCCAGGGAACTGAGGTCATGATGTTCGGAGTTGCCAACTCCTAAAGGAGTAATGGGAAGGAACTGTGGATCACCGCCGAGGTGGCGGTTGAGCTGGACGATGATTTTGTGGCTGACCAGGACGCCGATTCAGATGCTGATTAGGAGGTTGATTCTGACATGGATCAAGACAGTGGGGTGGGTCATTGTAGTATTCAAAGATCAACCTTGGGGGTCGTTCCACTACTGGTGGCGGTGGACATAGGGCCCGCTCCTCTTCTTCCTCCAAGACGAAGTTAACTTGCATACAATCATCAATGTTTCTTCTGTACCTCTAAGCAAGTGTATTTAATTGTGATATAGTATCTTCCTGTTCCGCCTACATCCAATCAAGGTCAGGTTGAAGTACGGGAAACTCGTCATTGTGGGGAAGTACCATCTTCCTGCATGACACAGGATAAATTGTCAGAAAATTAAAGTTTTTCCCCAGCAGAGTCATTCCTCCCAGTCATTTTGTGAACTCACCAATTCTTGTTTATGTTGTGTATTTAAATTGTTCAGTTTCATGCATTGCTGATTTGTTTGCATGCATCGTTATTTACATAGTATTGATGCAAAACCACTCGTGCATGTCCGTGAAAGAGAAACAAATATATTATTGATTAGTGTGTTCTATTTAACTGAAATGATGTAAACAAATGTATGAGATCAGATTGCAGACAAGTATTACGAGGATGTTAGCAAAAATTGTAGAACTTGGCTCCTTTCTATGTTTCAAAAAACAACACAGGAACCCTGTCCTGTGTCATTTTATGTTTCATCATCTATGGTGTTGGATTTTGAACCAAGCAGAGACAAGATTCAAATTGAAGTGCAAGGAGGATGTGCTTTTCCACAGCATCTATGATGACAGAAAAAGTGAGTTGCCTATTAAGATCCTCAAGGATGATTGATGCATACACCATTTTGAGTGTCCACTGCATTTCAGTAGCACAGGGTGTCAATTTTAATGATCAGATTTAATGCACAGAAAATTAATTCAAATCAGACACAATAACACAGCAGATACCCTGGGAAAACCCTCCTCTTGAGGGAGAAAAACCCAGCAACAATATATCACTTATATATTGAAATGTCACAAATTGATCTTCTTACAAGAGGCCGATAATCAGGCCTAACAATATGCACCAAGGAGTGATGCAATACAGAACTGTAATGCTGATAGAACTCAGCCTTCAACAATATGCACTCCTACAGAATTTCCTCTTCTAAATGATTCGCACTTCTCCTTCTAAGACTAATATTGAACTCTCTTTTAACTTGATAATGTACAATGAGAATGGTATTGAATATAAATACAAAACAAGAGGGTGCGTCTTTTTGCCAAGAAGAAGTCGGCCACCAACAAGAAGACGACTTATAGAAAATCGCGCCTCTTGGGGACTCCATAAATTAAATAGCTTAAAGCTATTATTTAATTTATTCATCATAAGAAGATCGCTGGAAATTACTTCTGACGCTGCATGTTATCATCAACACAGGGAGCAAGCATAACATCAATTTAACTACTGAAAGTTCTATACATATTACAATGTCTTTGTTTGAAGAGTGGCAGATCGTGGATATCTATCAGAAGATAGGCTAGCTCTCCTTTTCATGTCACTAAAAGACCATACAGTTTCTAGTATACGTCATATGCATTCTTGACATTTTCATCTTTGAACGAATTTGGACATTAAATGCTGATGGCATGTTGGAAACTGCTATGACTGTTTCTCTCCAAGTTTCAAGGACGGCTATTAAAATAAAATATAAAAATTAAAATTTGGATTTTTTAAAATAAATAAATTTAAAAAGCTAGATGAAGCTGCAATTTTTAAAAGTATTAAATACAATGCATTGAATATAAAATAGCAATCCACTAATCCCATAATCCATCTGATAATCATAATATGATTTACATTTCATCAAAATGTAAAACATTAAAGAAAGATAGCTACATTGACCAGCAAGCTCAAAATCAGAATCATCATCCCATGGAAATCCCAGAAACTGCTTGTCATCACCAGAACTGTATGTCTCAGCTGTCTCCTGCCACAGGACAGCAGCCCCTCCTAGATAAACATCTTGGTCCTTATCCATCTGCATCAGCTCCTAAAGCTCTACATCCCACTATATAGTTGGTCTCTTCTTATACTCGTGTTTGTGATCAATGAGATGCAAGGCATTGTGTATAGTAACAATCTTTTCCACTCTCCTAGAAGTATGTTCCTCTTAACAGAGTAGATAAAGATATATGTCAACCAATTCCTCTCAACAGGAGGGCAGCTAGAAAACTAGTAAAGGGCAAAAATGCCAAGTGTGCACAATAATCCTAGGGGCAAATATAGTCACTACCAACTAATTGGCTTATTGTGAACCAAAGTGAGTCTATCTGTCTGTCACTCTTTTAGCCACCAAGTTCAATAAATCTAATCCAATCAACTTTGACTTTTGAAGCTTCATTTACACTATACATTTACTTGAAGGCCTTCATGAGGCCCTTCTTTACCTTCTAGTCATTAATAGGGAACGAAAATGGATCATGCAGCCAACCATCTATTTCAAGGATCTATTTTTCCTATCTACAACACCATTTTGCTGAGGTATGGAAGCAACTCAATGCTAAAAATCAATCCCTTAAAGAGTACAAAATTGTTCGAAGCAATGGTTCACATATCCTCTGCCATTATCAATGCACAGAATCTTGACAAACTTTTCAAATTGTTTTTCAGCACAAGCCTTGAACTCTTGAAATCTGCCAAACACTTAAACTTGCGAAAGGAAGAAAACCCATGAGTATTTGGAAAAATATCAACGAATGTGAGCAAGTAATGGCCTCACTGAAAAACAAGGATAGTTATGGACCCACTAAATCACTATGAACCAGCTCAAGAACTTATGAAGCCCTCCAAGCCTTCCCTTTGTCAAATTTGTCCTCGGGATGCTTGCCCAAGGCACAAGCTTGACATACTCCATCTAAAAAACTAACCCAAAGAAGACATGTGGCCATATTCTATGTGCTAAGTTGTGTAAGGTAGCCATAGTTGATATGGCCAAATCACTCATGCCATAGTTTGCTCACAGAATCTAAATGGGTGAGCAAAGCAATAGGTGTATCAAGTACAAAATGAGAGAATCCATAGAGCCGAGAATGATAGTCGACTTTTCCAACTACAATGAGAACATTATCTTCAAGATTCTTGATGACAATGGTAGCTGGAGTGAATTCAACTTTCCTGCCAATCCTGAGATGTGTAATCTGAAAGATTGAAATAAGGTTTGTATACAAATCAAGCACACAAAGAACATCCTCAAATGTGCCATTACTAGCATCAACTAAACAACCATCAGAGAATCACCATCAACAAGAATATGAGGTACAAGACAAGGCTCAAATGAGGAAAATTGCCCATATGGTGCAAAGCACCTGAGTCAAAAATGCATTGCTTAGAAGAATCTGCTTTCCCTTTAATAGATTTTGAAAGAGTAAAGGATTGTTGTGCAATAAGGGAGGGAAAATTAATGTTCTTTTTGAATAGAAGTTTCAATTCCTCTATCTACTTCCTACAACACTGATATTCTTCATGACCAATCTTTTTACAATAGGCACAAGTTGGTATTTCCTTCTTCTGGAAATTCCCCTTAGATAAAGAGGATTAGAAATCTGTTTTAGAGGCAGACAAGGACTGTGTTTGTTCTGTGTGTGGCTTGTTCTTGGATCACCTATGTTTCTTGCTAGGATGACCTAACCCTTTTTGTCCCTTTGGCTGACCAGCCAGCAAAGCCTAAGACTTTGATAGCTTAACAGACCCATGGAGAGTAGCTTTTCTTGTTCATGCATCCACGTTTCAAAAGAAAGACTCAAAAGAAGGCATAGAACGTGTTGATCCCATAGTCAACTTGTGAATGTGAAAGCTACAAACAAAAGCTCCATCTTGAAGACCGAATTTATTTCATTTATTGTAAACTAGTTGAATATCCTTTTTATCAATACCCCAATTTTTGAGTTGTGTTTTATGGTTATTGACCTTGGTGATGTAATCTTGGATGTCATTAAAGCTCTTAGGATTGAGACTCATCAATTCTATGTCAATCTGATACAACTTCATCAATTTTACCATACAATGTTTTTAGCTTTTCCCCAGCCTTATCGTCTTTAATACATGATTCAATATGAAATAAAAGATAAAGATAAACAAAACTATGAAGACATCCAAGTTCTTTGGTATTTTCAAGCGTCCAAAAAAAATTTTCCTTCGCATCAATACTTTCTTGAACCTTTTTCTCAACATAGGGCGTATACCCCAAAGTCATTAAGGGATTCAATGTGTTTTGATTCCATGTTGCATAGTTGTATGTATTTAGCAAAGGAAACTTAAAATTACCCATATGTGAAGGAAAAAAAAGCATAAGAAATATGCAGAGTCACTAAACACACCATTCACTCAATCAAAGAATCCACCCCAAAATATATGATTTGGTACTTTATAGATCAATGCATGTATAATGTTGGAGTTGTTTCCAAAGTTTTACAAAGTCCAAAATGGACCAAATACTAAAAATAAGTATGAGCTCATAATGAGAACTTCAAAATGGCACCAATATGTAGTGCTCAAAAATATTCAATTTCCAAAAAAGAATCACCTAAATTTGAGATCATATATGAAAGCTACAAGCCTTTGGAAGTTCAAAATATTGAAATTGTCTATCAAATTTGATAAGAAAAATGTTTTTTTGGAAAAACAGGATCACTTGAACAAAAATTGATTAGACCACTACAAAGAGCACAAAATTCTACCCTATTCCAAAAAAAATGCAATGAAAAAAGAAGTTGTAAGCTTATGATATTAGCCTCTCAAGTTGAACTGCAAAATCAAAAGACACAATCATGAAGGGGGCAAAAGATTTCAAAAGCCTATTAATGTCAGCATAACACCATGATGACACTATCATCAAAACATTCTAAGATTCTAACAATATATTCTTTGTGTCACCATGAATTCAAAACCATTATCAATTTTCCCAAACACCATTAGTATGGACAAAACCGCTTGTTTCAAATGATGAAACTGCCTTCGGTACAAATAAATTGTTTTAAGCTGACTAAGCAACACTACTAGTTGCACGACCAGGGTACAAAGCATCACCTGTGCAGAAGCACTACAATGGTGGCAATGGCAACTAGAAGTTGTTGTTGCTTGGTTTTTAGTGGTGTTGAAGCTATAGAAAGTTGTCGCCAATATACTACAAGGATGACAATGGATAAAATTTTTTGATAAAAATTACCACATGTGCAATGCATAATGAGTTTTATGGCTCAAGAGGCAAAAAAAATTAGCCTTTGAAGCAACTTTGTCCAAAATAGACAAATTGTACACAAAAATGAGGCTTCTTTAACCTTCTAGATGCAATTGTTGGGTTTGTTCGACCTCAAAATGCCCTAGAAATAAGCAACATGTTAGATCTAACTAGAAAGCTCTACTCTTTAAACCCTTGTAGATATGACCTTTAGTGTCCAATTGGGATGAAACGAAAAGCAAATCTAACTTTCTCAACTACTCTAGACTCAATAGTAAGCTCAGATATGCTCCAAGAAGCTTCATAATGCACCTGCAACTGACATATTTGAAAAAGAATTCCCCCAAAATCTAGTTTTGCTTGCATCCTCTAATGATTTGGATAATCATAAAAGTGTGAAATAAATACCAAATTCTAAGGGAGTTCCTCTTCTAACTTGCTAGTTAGAAGTGCATTATCAAGGTTTCCTAGAATAAATTCGAGCACACCATTAAGTTAAAAGAAAACCAAAAAATCAATTTTGCCTTTTGTTTTGTCCCAAATGGACGCCAAAAGCTAGATCTACAAACATATAGAGAACTAAGTTTTTTGTCAAATCCAACATGTTGCTTGTTTCGAAGGCATAACAAACCCTACCATCATGTCCAAAAGGCCCAAGAACCCCCATTTTCATATTAAATTTGTCCATTTTAGACAAAGTTGCCTTAAAGGCAATTTATTTGCTTTCCAAATTATACAACCTCTCACATGATGTACCGTATAATCAAGTACAAAATTAAAAAATTTGTCCTTGTGCAATGTACAAGGCACTATTGCAACAATGCCATTAGTGCCTTGGGCATAGTTGCCTTAGAGGCATTTTTTTGTTTTTGAAGCCATACAGCCCCCTACACCATGTATCATAAAATCGAGTTAAAAAAAAAAAAATTTAAATTGCCCCTACACAATGCACAAGGCATTATCGCAGCGATAGTGCCTTCCACCACCACTAGGTCAATGCACAACCACCATTGCTGCCTCTGGCACACTGCCCCTACTGCTAAACCACCTCAACCCCACCACCTTTGACCAAACCAAGCACAACCACCTCTAAGGAACCCGATGGGGTAAAACCACAATTTACATAGATTACATAGATTTTGTGAGCAGTTTTCATTTGAATTGGGTGGTTTAGATGTATAACAAAGGTTTTGCAAGAACTCACAAGTGGATTTGTAATATTCTAGCCAAACAAAATATTCTAACAAAATCTCAACATATTCAAATGACGACATCATGATGTCAACATACCTTTGAAAATTACCCTCCCCCTACTATTGCAGCTTTTAAAATGAGCTTACGACCTTTCTTAGCACAATTTCTTTTTATTTGGGGTAGAACTTTCCACTCATTCATAGTTGTTTAATCTTGATGATTGTAAGCCCACATCTAATTACAACTTTTCCTTTGTTTTTGTTCCCATTTGTTGGTAGAGCAAGAAGTAACATGCCATTGCTTTCTCATCAACTGAGGCTAAGTATTAAGGGGTTATTAACATAGCCACTAAGGCTGGTTGGCCTCAAAATATCCTCACTAAGCTCAACATTCCTTTTTCAAATCCATTAGTCATCTACCATGACAACCAAAGTGCCATCCAGATCTTGACAGTTCCAATCCATCATCAGCAAACCAAACACATTGAGATCCACATGCACTTTCTTCGGGAGCTAATAAAAGAGCAAGTCATTGATTTGTGTTATTGTCCTACAATGGAATAGGTTGCAAATATTTTCACCAAGCCCTTCATTATGAGCAAATATCTCTATGTATGAGATCTCTTTGGGGTGTGGAACATCATTCCTTCAAGGGGAGTTATTTAGCCCTTCTTGCTTCATCCACTCATGAGGAGTTTCTTCCCACAACATTTTTTACTCTTTTTTCTAGGTGGGAGTTTTGTTGTACATGGGTACCTCATTAAGCCTTGTAACCAAGACCCTTATTTTGCATCTTTTTCCCCCCTAATTTGCACTTAAAGTGGGGTGTTAATGTGAACAAGATATATTTCTTAACTAATTATCCACTTAAGTGCTTTCACAATTAGTTAAGTTTACTTGAGGACTTTTTAACTTTATCCCACATTGGTTGTGTTTTTAGTCTCTTGGTTGGTATATCCTATATATGTTCATCTATTGTTATCATTGTAATAACTCATGATTGTGAGTTGTAGGTTAGCCTTTAGGAAATATGGGAGTGTAGCTCTAATACCATGTAAGATTTAACTATGAAGCTAACCAAGAATGCTAATGAGTGAAATGAAAGCTTTAGCAAAAAATCAAGTATGATAGAATAAAATGTATTCTATTCAACATGAATGAAAAGCATAAAAGCATGAGTGATTACAATGATAGCAATAGGTGAGTATAAATAGGATATACCGCCCAAATCATAAAAACACAACCAATGTGGAATAAAGTGAAAAGGTCCCTGAGCAAACTAAGTGTGAAAAGCACCTAAGTGGAGAATTAGTTAGGAAATATACCCCATTCACACTAACATAAATGCATACGAAATAACAAATCTAGATATATTACAGCAATAAATATTTTTTTGTATTTTTTATATTTTATTGAAACACACAAATAAAACTTGAAATATACTAGTCTAATACAACTTACAAAGATGAAATACTAGTCTGATACATATGCAAATCTTAACACCTCTAATGTTTCAGTCACTCTAAACCTTGACCTGAGGGTTTTCATCTGCATGATGGTCTGATATCTTCTCCAATAGGGTTTTGTCCCAACATGGTCTGATTACCATGCCTAAAGGGTTTTATCGGTATCCCAAACACCACCAACTACTATGACAGCAGTACAAGCCTGAGAACAAAGTCAATTTTTTGTTTCCAAGTTTTTGAAGTGCCTCTTGATTTTCCTCCCGACACTTTCTATACTCTATGCTCCTTGCATCCTTCAATCATAGGCAATATAATTGACAAATCCATTCCTAAATCAATGGCAAACCCAAACTTAACTAGTAACTACTAGGTGTGAGACCAAGTCAACCGCCTTATTTCATTAATCAGTTTTTCCTAACTAACAATAACTAAAATTTTAACTATCTGCTACCTATGCTAACAGTCCACTCACTAAAGTGGTTCCATTGTACCATGAATGTCAAAAATGGGACACTCTATGGAATCGAATGAGAAACGGCAATGATTTTAACACACACACACACACACATTCCATCCCTAAATCAATGGCAAACTCAAACTGAACTAATAACAACTAGGTGTGAAACCAAGTCAACTGCCTTATTCCATTAATCATTTTTTCCTAACTGACAATTACTACAGTTCTAACCATTTGCTTCTCATACGCTAACAGTCCACTTGCTAAAGAATTGTGGATTAGAGAAGTGGTGCACTCATACAATGAATGTGAAAGCACGGACATTACATGGAATTGAACAAGAAACAACAGTGATCTTAACATATATATATAGATATATTCCACATGACAATCCATGCCATGTGCACTATGTAACCTATATTGAACCTTTTTAGGTCCACTCGAATTCCAATGACATATATATATATATATATATATATATATATACCCCTCATTTTTCAATGACTTGGATGTATATGTAAATGCAGAGAGGGGCTCACTTAAAACTCAACATGCCAGCTATTTACTTCCAGCCCTGCAAAAGCCTTTCATATTAGCTTGCTGCACTGAACATCATATAACTCTATTTCCATTAACATCTTTGGTCACTCATGGAAAATGTTTTCTTTCTTTTGGCATACTCCAGAGCTAGTGCTTTCTTCCACCAAATCCCTATTGACTCTTATAGTGTCACAAATATATTAACTATCACCCATATAACTTTCCAATATCTATGTTCCTTAGTAGCAGGATTCCTCATAGTTCCTATGGTGTGATGGTAGGAAAATCTCAAATTCATTACAGAAAATATCTCAGATAATGTCATTCATAATCTTCTCACAAGGAATCAGCAAAATCCACTTAACCTGAAATTGATTTAACCTGAATTTCCTTACATGGAGTTACCATTATTTCAATTTTCCATTGGATAAAGTCAAAAGGTAGATGAAATAAAGTTACGACACAAAATGTGATTGAACAATAGCCAGTAAAAAAATGACATCAGTACCAATTACAATCAACCAACATGAAAACAATTCAAAACATAATGATTCCACCAAAAAACAACCGCACAAAATGATCACATGCATCACTAATCTTCATTTACAACCTACCTTCATACGTCTTTCTCTCAAAGCAAGCAATCCAGCTTCAGTGCATATAGCTTTTATATCTGCTCCAGAAAACTCATCCTTAGTCATTACGAATTCTTCTAGATTAACATCATCTGATAAGGTCATTCTTGAGGTATGTATCTGCAAAATATTCCACTAGCAGGTAAGAATTAAGGGATTCTTAAAGAAGCCCAAAATAAAACATAACAATAAGAACTGCTTCTACTGGCTGCTAAAAACAAACAAAGCCAACTGTATATTTGATTTAGTGCATTGAGATGCCTAATGGAAAGGTACTTCAAATTTCAAGCATAACATTAACACATTGATTAAAACCACGCATTAATAATATCAAAAGAAAAAATGTCAACAGCTACAGGCATAAATGTAAAAGAATATACAGTTATTAAATTAATTTATAAATATAAATTGAACAATAGAATATGGTTGCCAACTGGCCTATCATTGACTTTCTTTTATAAAACAAACCAGGTTACAATTTTCCAAGTAGATAGAGGAAATTTTGAAAAATAAACAAAGAAAAAATATCGTATCAGACATCTCAATTTACATTTATCTTTATCAAGCAATTCATTACTAACAAACTGCCCAACAGTACTGAATTCTCTAAAAGTCTCTGTAACCCAAAATTTGCACAGGAGTGAGGTAAAGTCTATTAAATTGCATTTGTTCGTTTGGAACCAAAAATATTGGTTCATAGTAGAATTTTATGTAAGAATATTCAAATCACAAGCAAATAAAAGAACATTCAATCCTAAACATACCTCATGCAAACATATAAAGGTATTGACCTAAATAATAAATATCATGTGAACTAAAAGGGTAAATACTAAATAGTTGAATACTTTTATTATTTACATGCCCAAGAGGAAGATACATGAGAAAGTTCTACTGAAGCAGCCCACTTAAGATGTTGAGCAAGTAACTTCAATTTTGAACCCAAACACTTCAAACAAGTAAATTATTGAATGCTATTGTTGTAACATTTGCTTGTGCAGTGGTATTCTAAGCATATAATTGGGGTGATTATATTATATTGTAAAGAAGTTTCCATTTTTAAGCATGAAATGTAGTCATCACCTGGAATATACGCCTCCTTGTTTTTATGTCTGGTAGGGGAAATTCAATCTTTCGATCTATTCTTCCAGGGCGCAACAAAGCAGGGTCAAGACTCTCAATTCGGTTTGTTGCCAGAATAACCTTCACATCACCTCTTGAATCAAACCCATCTAGTTGATTTAGCAATTCCAACATAGTTCGCTGAATTTCACGTTCACCACCTGAATGTGCATCATATCTGCAAATTTAAAACCAAACAGTGGTAAGATCCACTAGCATAGATATATTAAATATTAATATATATAAAATACGCCGAGAGATATCATTATGGAGGCTATTGCACTAAGAAAAAATGATGAAAATAGGCGACTTGATTATGAAATTGAAGATAATGAATGTGTTTAAGGAATTACTAAAAAGCATGAGTGTTATTTAAACATTTTTATCATTTTTTATATTTTATAATTGATTTAATTTAGTATTCTATTTTGAATTTAAGTTATAATATATAATATTTATATTATATAATATATAATTTATAAGTTCATTTTTTATTATTCTATTTGTTGATTAAGGTAGTCTAAAACTACATGCACCACTACAAATAAACACTCTTTTTAAGAAAATGATAAAACTATATATTTAACAATATTTGTTTTAGTTAAATGTGACACATTTTAACTTAAAAAAGTATTCTAAATTTACTATTACACATAAATATCTCTCAGCTTATTTTTTATTTTATTTTACTTGCAATCCATGTACAAGTATTTCATTTATAAGAGTATCAACATGATATCAATACAAGTTCTTTATAAATCATAATACGAAATAGTAAAAATCTACAATAAAAAATAGTCTTAATTTAAAAATTCACCATCAAATATTACAACCACTGTTTCAGGAACATCAACATAAGACCAATATTAACTCTTTTTGAACAATTGCTCTAAAAACTTAAGAGTAAAAAATAAAAAATTATAATTTAGAAACCCATCTTGAAATATCACAACTACAATAAAAACTAACAATAAAACACCAAAAATCCTGATATAGAATTCCACGATGCCTCTTTCAAGATTTAAATTTGAATCTACAAGATAAAAACCTATGATAACCTGAAACAAACGAGAACTAATTACTAGCACTTGCACCAATGAGGTGCAATGCTTATGCCAATAGGCTGATTGGCGGATTTAATGGGAGTCAAAAGGGTTGGGGGCATTCAAAATGGTGTGTACAAAAGCGCGTGAATGAGCAACAGATACAAGTGTCTCGGGCATTCAAAATGGGCGTTCAAATGTGCAGCCTCCATAGACAGTTTGCAAGGCATATTAGTAGATGCTATGGTAAAGTAACGTACAAGCCAAAATGCATGAGATCTAAGGCGCTCATTTGGAGATTGAGGCGTGCAGAGGATTCTTCATGACGACAGTGAAGGAAAACATCTCAGTCAGATCAAGCGGGTGAGCAGGCGAGGGAGACTAGAGGAAGGCCTGAACTATGTGTGCCAAAATGAGATTGATGTGCAAAGTGCCCAAGCCAAGAGCAAGGAAAATCCGTCTTCCGACGTCAAAGGGCATCATCTTCACATGCTTGCTTCCCATGATATCAATGTCATTTTCGAGATCAAGGAAGCAATCAGGGTTGAACTCCATAGGGTTGGGCCAGATGTGCAGGTCGAAGGAGACGGAAGCCATGTAGAACTCCACATTGGCCTTGGCAGGGATGTTGTAGCCTTGGAGCTGGCAATCATGCATGGCGGCGTGGGATTTAAGTGCAAATGTGGGGATATTTTTTGGTTGTCGCATCGCTATTCCGAAAAGCATGAGTGTTCTTTTGATTACAAGGCAGCCGGCCGGAGGGATATTGATAAGGCGAATCCTCTTGTGAAGGCTGAGAAAATTCAGAAGATTTGAGATCAGGTTGGGGTTTTAATCTATTTTATGTTAGGGTAAAGGTTCATTTTTCTTTTCTGGGTTAGGGTTTTATTTTCATTTTTTAATTTGTTTTATGGGTTTGAGTTACGAGCCACAAGGCTTTTATGGCTACAATTGTACAGTTTAAATCTAGGCAATTTTTTTATATACAAGTTTTGAGGGTTGTAGGTTATTCATATGATCCTGATGAATTCAATAGAATAATTTCAGTAATCAAAATTTTAATAGTGTATTGTAGCTGTCTATTTTGTTGAATTTAAAAAAGGAGTTTCATTATTTGAATTTTAGTAAATTGTTATAGCAGCTTTGTAATTCTCCTCTATTTGAGGAAATGGTTTCAATAAATTGGTTTAATTTGGATATAACAGTTGTGCACTTATGGAGTGAATATTGTTAATGTTACCTTGCAGCGTCGGTCTTCACTTCCAGCCGATCTCCCTTACATATTGAATAAATTAGATAATAGCCTATGACTATCTAATTTATATATATATTGCAATTTAATGAAGTGGCACGACTTTCTATCAAGGCCGACCTTGATTCAAATATTGTAGAGGCACGATTTCTCATGAAGGTGTGATTTAATTAAGGCCGACATCATGTTTCATATGGGCACGATTTGTTATGAAGAGTTGCGACTTTTATATGGCCGACCTCTTGCATTAAAGAAATACGTCTCTTGGTTGAAGTCGACTTATTATCTTGAAGAGTCACGTCTCCCTTTGCATTGTATATATATGATCGATAGCATTCATTGTAAAGCAATTCATTCTATTCAGTTCGTAGTTCATCACAAGTTCGAGATATTCAAGTGCGAGTTTGTATTCAGGTGCAGATCAATTCATTGATAGAAGGTTGTGCATTATCACTAAGATTTACATCATTGTGTTGTTGTATTTGCATCAGTTTGTGGTGCCTCTTATTGGCCTTCATATCGGCCTTTGTAAAGGAAACTTTTGTGTTTACATATCAATATATAAGTGATATATTGTTGCTGGGTTTTTCTCCCTCAAGAGGAGGGTTTTCCCAAGGTATCTGCTGTGTCTTTGTGTCTGATTTTGAATTAATTTTCTGTGCACTTAATCTGATCATTAAATTTAACAAATATGGTAGACCATTGTTAATTTTTTGTGATTTTTTCTCCTTGTGTTATATGAAGGTTAAAACTGGGTATAATTGTGCAGGTTAAATCTAAGGGTAATTAGAATCTTCTTTCAGGTATTCAATTTGTTTTTTTGGAATCATTTTTGTTTCTTAGGTTAGGGTCGATAGAAGGAGAAAGCCTCGAGGCATTATTGTGCGATCAATGGATTTATGGACCAGGGTATGGTTATAATTGCATGGTTAGATTGGGCATATTTATAGTTATATGCTTAAATTGTGGTTTATCTTGATGAATATGATGAATTTCAATAATTGAATTTTAGGTGCCTTTGAAAAAAATGAATCAGTAATTGCAATGATTTCTCTAATTGGGTATTTATTAACAATTGTGTGATTGTGGTGGATTTGACACAATGAGGGTTCAATTCTTTTATAATGGGGTATAAAAGCTATATACAATTTTGACCCATTGAATGGATTGATCAAAATATGTTGGCATGGAGAATACTTAATGATGAGTTGTATTGTTGTGCGAATTTGAATTTGATTGAAAGAGGCTTAATAATCTTTAGTAGGGAATAACAACTGTACTATTCTCTGGTATATTCAATCAATTGAACAGAATGGGTTGGCATAGGTAATTGTAAATACCAAGTTATATTGGTATACAATTAAGATGAAATTGTCGAAAGGGATTCGCTAATTTTATTATGGAATAGCAGTTGTGCAATTCTGATTTATGAAATGAATTGACAAAATAGGTTGGCTGGAAGTATGCTGAGTACTGAGTATTATTGTTGTGCAATTACGATGAGTTAAGAATTCAATAAACATTTAGCTGAGTATGCCAAAATGGATTGATCAGAAAAGGTTGTCATGGACAATAGTGAATATCAAATTTTGTTGTGCAATCAGATGAATTTTACTGAAGGGATTCAATGATCTTTTAATTGGGTTCTAAAGCGGGAATGGATCGATCAAAGTGGATTACCATAAATACTAAGTTTTATTGGTAAGAATATAACTTTGGGGTGAAAACTGTGTGTTCATTCAATCCTTGTTTCAGATCGCACAAGGTATTCTTTTTTCAAGATTATATGATATGATTGTCTAGCAGAATAAGAGCTTTTTATATAGATAACTCTAGTCAAATAGATGGCACCATTTTTAAATGCTTGCAAATCTCAACTGGCTCGCTTAGCTAGGGCTTGCAGAATCATGCGCGCCAAGGCCCACTCCAAAGCGATAGCAGTCGTATTCGTCCCTGCCATCAGCAGCTCCGAACAGAGCATCACGAGTTCCTCGTCCGTCGGCTTGTCTCGCCCCTCCACCTCCAGATCGATCAGCAAGTCAATATAAGCATGAGCGTCGTCACACCCGTTGAAGTCCCAAGCACCGGCTCTTTCTTTCAAGAGCGCCCGGCACCTGTTTATGAGTGGAAGAATGCTATCCATTTGAGTGCACCGCAGCTCCTTTATTCGCTTCCATCAGTTGAAGAAGAGTGGCGCGAGCAAGGGAAGAAAGTCATGGATTTAGGGTTCCACTATCACAAGAATGTCCTTCATTACTTTGTCCACCCGGGTGATGACCTCTTCTCCCAGTTGCGTACCAAAACACATGCACAGCAGGATACTAAAAATGGAGAAGCGAATGGCGGAGAGCACCTGAACAGAGGAAGCGGGAGATCAGCTTGCCTCTTCCTTAAACTTGATAGAGCTCCCCAGCAATCGTGAACTTCTCCCCGGCGGCGTCAGATTGGGGGAGATCCCGGTGGGGTCTCCCCACGTAAATAGCCTATCGACTAACAAGCAAGATTAAGCAATCCCATGACACAGGTGAAGGAAAGTGCTCTTTGAAAGGGTGAAGCCTCTTAACTATTTCCTTCTCATCAAGCATTATACTCCCCTTCATTGGTGACTACATTTAGTTTCTTTTCAACAGCTTAGCTACACACAAGCTTTGGTTAGAGCTTTCGTTCTGAGAAACAACGACGCCCAATAACCCGTTCTTCCGCCTTTCTACACACCTACAATTTTCCTTGCCCTTCCTAAGTGTCGTGCAACTGGAAGACATGGGAGTTAAGAGGTCGCCATTCCAAGGACGTCTCCTAAACGACCTACTCTCACACGAACTCGACCTCAGACTGCTCTCCCACTGGAATTTCTTTTTCAGTTCAACGCCACCATTATTATGTTTTGGTAGAACACCTTTTGTTAAACCCAACTTCTTCACAAGAATGTCCGATTTAGTTTGCTGACGAAGTTCCTAGAGATGGCGGGTCAGAGTTGAGAAATTTGTTGTTCGACTACAATGTCTTCTCGATCTTTTGCACCAGTTCCACCCTTAGTTTAGCTTCTTCCTCCGACATCATGCCGCCGATGTTTCAAACCTCTGACATGCTCTTCGAAATGACTGCCTTGCGCTCTGACGTCATTGAATTGCACCGGCACAGGTTCGATCTCGCGGCCTTTGAAATCGCAATTCTTTTCCTCCTACCCATCGCTTTTGATTTTCCCTTGAATCCATTAAGAAAATAACCACAAAAGATAGAAATTGTTTAACGCGTTAGTATTTATTGTATAGAAAAGCTTCTGCAGTAAGCAAAAATGAGAATTAGAGTTTATGGTCGCACTATTGGGTTCTTAATTTTGTTTCCGAACTTCTATTTAAATTGACTCTTTAATTATTGTTTTGATAGGCTTTTGATTGGGGCATTGATTCGCACTACTAGTAAGAAAATCTAAAGAAAGTTGTGAATAAAACAGCTTTAAAACTACTTTAAAATTTTAAAAAACATTACTATTATCTAAAAATATTAATATTTGTTATCTAGTTTTTCACATAATCAATTAAATTATACTAATTATCTAATAAAATAAATAAATAAAATTAAATATTCATTTAAAAATAATTCAACAATTACTAATTATAATTTTAGAATAAATTATGAACTAAAATGTATCTGTAAAATCAAATTTTCTATTCATTTTAAATTTAGAGATAAAAACAATCTTTCTATTTTATCTTTTCCTCTTTTTACATGTAATTCATTTCATTTATACTTAAAAATGCATTTTAAAAAATTATAAAATCATTTACATAGGAAAGTCTTTTATTTTAATCTCTTAGAATAAATTATAAACTAAAATGTATGTTAAAAATCAAATTTTCTATTTTTTTTTCTTTTTTTAAATTATCACCATTTGCATGTCATTTGAACGTCAACTTAAATGCAAAAAAGAATCAATTAAATTATACTAATTATCTAATACAAAAAAATTAAATAAAATTAAATAATCATTTAAAAATAATTCAACAACTACTAATTATAATTTTAGAATAAATTATGAACTAAAATGTATCTATAAAATCAAATTTTCTATTCATTTTAAATTTAGATATAAAAACAATCTTTCTATTTTATTTTTTCCTTTTTTGTAAATCATTTCATTTTCTAAAATGATACTTAAAAATGCATTTAAAAGAATTATAAAATCATTTACATAGGAAATTTTTTAATTTAAATCTCTTAGAATAAATTATGAACTAAAATGTATCTATAAAATCAAATTTTCTATTTTTTTTTTCTTTTTTTAAATTATCGCTAGTTGCATGTCATTTGAACATCAACTTAAATGCAAAGAATAAAAATGTACTCAGGTTTGCAATCCATAATGTGAGTGTAAGAAGCCTCTCAGCTTAATAAATTATGAACTAAAATGTATCTATAAAATCAAATTTTCTATTTTTTTTTTCTTTTTTTAAATTATCGCTAGTTGCATGTCATTTGAACGTCAACTTAAATGCAAAGAATAAAAATGTACTCAGGTTTTGCAATCCATAATGTGAGTGTAAGAAGCCTCTCAGCTTAATTAGACTAAGAATCCTAATCAGTCTACCAAAATCAAAAGTACATTAAAATGGGGGTTAAGTGACCAGATACCTCTTTGTTCCAACCGCATCAATTTCATCAATGAAAACGATTGAAGGAGAAAGATCATCAGCAACTCGAAACAGCTCTCTAACCAACTTTGGACCATCTCCTAAATATTTTTGTATAAGTTCACTTCCAACAACACGCAAAAATGTTGCTGAAGTTGAGTTAGCCACAGCCTGCACCAATTTTCAAGTTCTTAAAATATACATTACATTTTATATTCGTATTTCAAAGACCTCCATATAATTCCAAATTTAAATTCTTTTTTTTTTTGTTTGGAGCTTCATAAGTGAATGATCAAGAAATAAGATAATAAGAAAAGACCAAAAAAAAACCTTAACAATAAGAGAATATAGATTCAAGGGACTTCCAAATTAAGTTCATCATAAGATAGAGAAAATATTTTTACCTTTTTACAAATTTTAAACATTTCCTGGAAGTTTGAACCAAACACGTTCAAATTGTCCTCTAAATATGTATCTCTACAAGAGAAGAAATTTGGAAAGAAAAAGTAGAACGATTTCAAAATTATCGATCAAGTCAAACTAGTTTAGATTTTTTCAAGGATGTTGAGTGTGTAAGATGTGAACAGTCGGATCTTAGCTTCATTTCACTTAGTTTTCTCATTCTTTTCTACAAGCATTTACTGTTTAATTTGAAGCTCAATTTTACATTCAAAGTGTCATTTACTGCTTTTTGGAGATAGAACTATTTAAGAGGAAAAATTATAAAATTGCCTTGACTCCCGTGTATCTTCTTACCTTATTGCTGTTACCTTTGTAAATATATTTTGGAAAGAAAAAAGTAGTCTTGTCAATATTTAAGAAACTGTCAATCAGGTCAAACAAGTTTCTAATATTTCAAGCATATACTGTGTAAGATGCAAGGGTGAGAATATGCAGGGGGAAATCAATATCTCACTACCTGTAATTCCAAGTTGAACCATGTCCTAGATTTAATCAAAATAGTTATGTTTAAAATTTTCTGAGATCATGCCTATTCACTTCTGTAATCCAGTGCTATGCCTAGAGGTTATTCGGGGATTTGTTACAAATCCACTAAACTCTCGATCACAGAAGTATGGATGGTTGATTTTGAATAATGTCTCACATGACTGGTAAAGTACCAACTGGTCCAATGAATGCAGGGTAAGAATAATATGCGAACAGTTGTACATTTAAATTACTCAAATGAAACACTTGCAGAAAGGAATTTTCTGGTGTTTGCACTTGTTCTTTGTGATGTTTCCACTTTTATAATCATCATAAACTTGCTATATTACTAACATTTAATAATGTTCTTAATGTACTGACTAACTTCTCTTAATAATTATCACTCTTGATTTCTATCATGATGCAAGTCCAAGGGATTGAGATCAAGTGGTTAAAGTGTTAGGGTTCAAATTATGGAGACCCAAATTCAAATCCCCAAGGTGGCATCTAAGCTGGAATTCTATGTGATGATTCTTGATCTTTCACTATTTCCCTTCTAATAGGAATTTATAAGTTCTTATCTAAATGTTAACACTCTTAAGGAGCTAAATATTAGTATCAGTTAGCTCAGATGCTCATTTAAGCTATAGTTTTGACTACCAGAAATATATAGAAAGATAGATATCATGCTGTGAGGCCAGAAGGCCAGAACACAACCATTTCACATATGGATGTCATGGTAGACAAAATAAAAGTACAAACAAGGACAGTTTATCCAAGCCAAACATCTTTAGCAAAAACAGGATTCACAAAATAAAGCATGCTGCATGAAACCTGCAAAAATAATGTTCAACATGAAGAACAAAATTCAAATATAAACAGCAAATTTGTATTGATGTGATCTACCAAGGCATCAACTTGTGTTGTAAAACGAATTCACCTGAATTCCTACATTGTCAACAATAACTTGCTCTCGGTAAACTGTAACTTTTCTATATTAACATATCTGTATGTTAGCCTATCAAATCATAGCAATAAGATTGTACTGATGCTCTTGAAAAAAATTGCACAAGCTTCTTTCACTCCCAACTAGCCAGGCACACCAGCTGAATATTAAAGAGACACCCCTACAGTCATACTTCACATTTTGCAATAAGTATCATTGATAATTTAGAAATATGACCACGATAAAAGCATACTTTTGAGTAATCTGCAAAGCATACCTTTGCAAGAAGAGTTTTCCCTGTTCCTGGTTCTCCATAGAGGATAACCCCCTTTGGAGGCTTTATACCAATATCTTCATACAATTCAGGATGGGTCAAAGGAAGCTCCACTGCTTCTTTAATTTCTTGAATTTGAGCATCTAAACCTCCAATGTCAGCATATGACTCCAGTGGTGCTTTCTCAACCTTCATCACTGACACCATGGGATCCACCTCATCTTGCAAAAGACCAACAACAGAAAGAACCTGCACAGAAATAAATACAACGATTATGCTTTAACAAGTAATAGTATTATCAGAAAGCTTGATATCATAATATTTCTCTCAAAAATAAAGGGAAAAATAACATGTTAGTACTATTTTGAGGAAAGGCTTACATAGGGAAGTCGTTAATTCTGTGTACGAGAATTGATTCTCAACAATGATCATATCAATGATTCAGTATGAAGGTGGCTAGGTAAAGGTCAATATAATGCTAAAAGATATTTACATTTTAAAAGAAAGCATATCTGCTAGGTTTTGAGCTATGGTCAATTCAGCTGATGAAGAAAAAGCTTTTAATATTCAGTTATATTCACTTATATTTTCTTCTGTATGACATTATTTTTCATATTTATGGTATGATTAATTTAGTTAATATTTGACTAATGTGGGCAGACAAAATGTTAAAGAGGGCAAATTTGATTGCAAGGTGATAAAGTTCCTCAGCATGCTGGTGAGCACTAGTTCCCTCCTTCCAGGTTCAGCACTTCCTCGGGTGGTTCTCAGATCTCTTCCACAACATTGCCAAATGGGGCCATGTTTGCAGGAAAGCTTTATTCTCTCCATGGATGTTGCTCCAAAGATGTTGTGACCTTCTTCAGCAAACCATCTACATTGTAGCACAGTGCACTAAACCTTCAAATTACGTAACTTGACTGCATTGTGTCCTAAATTTTCTCATGAAATATCTCAACTAAATGGCCTTCCCAAAAAAGTTGTTTCTCCTTCAGTTAAGGGTACTAAGCTGCCTTCAAAAACATTTTTGCAAACATTATTGGCCAACAAAGGAAATGAAAACATAACACTGTTCCAGATATCCAGATATGAAAATCATTTCCAGAGACAAACTTCAGCTCAAACAAGCAGTACTGCTTTAGATCTTCTCACCAAAAAGGCTATGTACTGAAAATGTGTGTGACAGTGGAGGGTGTGAAGGGGAGGATGGAATCCCTCCCTTGCTTTAACATCGAAATTTCTGTTTTCAACATCCATAGTTAGCTTCTAATGTCGATGTGGTTTCTCAATAAGTGGATTTCTAAGTTATGACTCTTCGCCTTCCATAGGTAGTTTATAGTGTGGATTTCTAATTAGTGCTTTACGGGAGCTTGTATTAATCTCATTATATTACTCTAAAGGAACTTGTATTAATCTCATTATATTACTTGAAAGGAACTTGTATTGGTCTCACAATACTGCTTGAATTATTTTTGCTACTATGGATAAAAAGTTTAAATTGGATAAATACCACATCCACGTACTTCTCCTTGGGTTTCTGGTACATATGCTTCCAAAGAAGAGCCTCAGGTTCCAGTCTCCAAGAAACATGGAAATAATTAAAAACTGACCAGGATTATAAATTCCACATCCAAATAGTTGTGTGGCATAGCTCCAAAGACAAAGCCGAGTACAAGTCCAAGATGATTCCAACCCTCAGTTGTGTCATCTATAAGCAAAAACATACCCCACAAGGAGAATTTGAAAGACATACCCCTCAAAATAAAATTTGGTAAATACAATATGAATGAGGCAAAAAAAATCTCGAATAACACAAGCACTGTAAAGAATTAAGTGCATCTTATAATGAGAGTCAGCTACGAGTCACCAAACTGTTTAAAACGAAAACTATCCAAGTAGTTCTATGTTGCCTAGAAGTTTGTTAATTAATCATCACCTTTTAAACCCTAATCATTGATTTAGTAGAGACCTGAAACGTTGGAAATTAAAGCAACATCACTACTAACTAACTGCTCTTAAAAAATAGATTAATGAACTTTGAAACCTTGATCACGAATTCAGCGAAGTGACTAGAAACACTGGAAAGTAAGCATAATACGATGGAGAGGCAATTAGCAAAGTAACATTGCTACTAACTAATCTTAGAGAGAGAGAAAGAGCGTAAAGAACTTTCAAACCCTGATGACGATTCAGCAGAGAGGCTAGAAATGCTGGAAATTAACATAATACGATGGAAGGGCAATTATCAAACAAACATCGCTAATAACAAACTAATATTTAAGAGAGAGATATTAATGGACTTTGAAACCCTGATGACGGATTCAGCAGAGAGCCTAGAAACGCCAGAAATTGAACATATACGATGGAGAGGGAATTTGCAAAGCAACATTACTACTAAAAAACTAATCTTTAAGACAGAGATTAATGAACTTTGAAACCCTGATGACGGATTCGGCCGAGAGACAAGAACCGCTAGAAATTAAACATAATAAGATGAAGAGGCAATTAGCAAAGCAACATCGCTAATTAAAAACTAATCTTTAATGAGAGAGATATAACTTTGAAACCCTGATGAGGATTCAACAGAGAGACTCAAAACGCCGGAAATTAAACATAATACGATGGAGAGGCAATTAACAAAGCAATATCGCTACTAACAAACTAATCAGAGAGAGAGAGAGAGAGATTAAGGAGAATCGGATTTCACGACCTTATTGTGCATGAGAATCGCACAGCCGGGCTCAAGCTGGTCCTTGTCGACAAAAGACAAAATCCCAACATAATACTCAGGCCCCACAGAGGACGAAACAATGGCATGATTTTCATCAATTAACTCCTCTAGATTCCCAACGCTCATGGGAGAGCCGCGCAAATCGTCGACCTTGGACCTGTCTTCCTCGTTCTTCTCCTCCTGCGGTTTGAGGCGCTCCTGGTTCGCCACAAACTCTTCTTCCATCAGCAGGTAATCTTTGATTCTCTCGAGCTTTAAAAGCCTCAGCTTGCATTTTGTGAGCGGAGTTACCGTGGGCAGGCGCGCGGCCGCCTCAGGGCCCTTCTGCTTGCGCTGCTTTCTACCCACACGGGTTGGCGGCGCCGCCGGCTCATACTTCTTTTCTTTCTTGTCATCCTGCTTGCGCTCCCCTGGTGCGCCTCCCTTGTTGAATCCCCCCGAAGGCCCCTGCCCCATTGTTTACTTCCCTTTTCGCTGCTTCAATTTGGAAAAACTAGCCTCCCTTCCCTCTAGTGCTTCGATTAGGACAAATTGCTTTCTTCTCTTTGATTTGGTTCGACGTTTTCTTTAAAGGTGGAAATTCCCCTTTATTGCTTTCGGTTCTGGCTGTGATTTGGGTAAATGTAATTAGATTTGGAGGTCTGATGGTGTTAGTTTGATTATATATAAATTGTGGTTTTTTATATTTTTTAAAGAACAAAGTATAATTGACTTTTATTTTTGGAATGTAGATTGAAGGGCTAGATTTAATTATGTTCCATAGTTATTATATTAAAGCTAAAAGATTTTAGAAGAGTTGTGTGAGCATACAATTATATTTCTTTTTAAGATTTATCATTTTTGTTAATTATGTAGAACTAGCACTTGCATCAAAAAGGGGTGTAATGGTCACGCTGATAGAAAAATATTTGTAAGTTAATATGTTAGAAAGTAGAATTCAATTTATGTATAGAAGATGTATTATTTTTATAATCAATTTATGTATATAAAGATATTTAAAGTATGATGCATTATATTGTTATGTTTTTGTGTACAAAATATTATTTTTGTCAATTTACTTTTATAATCGATTGAAGGAATGTTTTATAAGATATTTAAATTGGTTTGAAATAAGAAGTTAATAATATGTACACAACAAACAAGCATGACTACTTGTCTAACCATCTTAGGTAAATGGTTTGGGCAAGATCGGGTGGCAAAGGCTTGATAGGAATCACCACTTTCCCAATAGCTATCTCAAAATAGTATAAACATTCCTCCCATTTCTAAGAATGGTCTACTCATAATACAAGTACATCAATGGACTTGATTTAAAGATGTGTTGTAGGTTTGGCATCTATTTGTCAAACACACCGATAACATACTGATAACATACCACACTTCAAAGGGTTGTCAAACAACTTGAGTAGATGGGAAATTTGAGTTGCACAAGCATGATTGATCAATATTTCAACACACCGATAACATACCACACTTCAAAGGGTTGTCAAACAACTTGAGTAGATGGGAAATTTGAGTTGCACGAGCATGATTGATCAATATTACAACCCATAAATGAGGAATTTTTAAGTCTTTGTATTTTATGCAAGCAACTGTAGTGGAATACCAAATAACTATGTTAATATTAAATGAATTTTCTAACCACCTCAAAGTTGATCCAACTTGGGGCATCTAATTATCTCTAAACCTTGAATATTTACCAAGCCATCATGAATACCCTTATGTTCCCCCTTTGTTATGCACTCTTGCAATTCTCTTTGGTATTTGATAGATGCAATTCTCTTTAGTATTTATGTATAAATAGAGGGCAATAGCTTAGTGTTTGGTTGTTCATTCTTGAGTGCATTCGTATTGATCATTTTGTATTCATTTTATAAGTTTGAGAGCAACTTATTGGTGAGCTTGAGTGTAGCATATTTGTGAGCTTTGAGAGCATAGAATACTTGTTTTTGTGTGAGGATAGTCTGAGTTGAGCAATAAAGATATCATCTAAGTAACAACAACAACAAGAGTAGAGATTAGAGGAGGCAGTAAGCTGGGCCATTTGCATTGAGCAAGGAGTCTCAAGATATTCATTAGGAGTTAATTTATGCCATGCATGCTTAAGATAGCTATCTATATATCTCTCTTATTAATTCTAAAATTAAGTATTATTACTGTCTGAAAGTGTTTGAGCTATTATTTGTTTACATACTGCTATTGGAAAATATGTGTGGTTGCAAGTTCGGTCAGCTAGATTGTTTATGCAGTCAGCTAGACTAATTACAAGCTAGAAGGGATATGATATTTTGTTATCATAATTATATTGTTTGATTATTATAGCAAAGATAACATAGAATAGGGTATTATGATAATATCAAAATACAGTATGGTATTTGTATTGTTTGAATAAGTTATGTTGCTTGGCAATGAAAGGGATGAAATCGTAATAGAGGTATTATGCCATTACTATTTATCTAGTATGATGTTATTTTATAAATACCTTTATTTGGTAGTTTAACCATGGTTGGATCACTTACATTCTCAATTGTTTATAACCCTTGAAAGTAGGAGGTTGGAGATCTTACGTTCTCGATTATTTATAACCCTTGAAAGTAGGAGACTAGTTTATTCCCTAGGGTTAGGGTATACACTTGAATGTGATTATATTGATATTCAACAATAGGGTTGGAAAATGTATGAGAGATATATGTGTTCTAATTGCCTTTTAAATGATATTATCTTATACTTGACCAAGATTCTATACCTATTCACAGTATTATAATCTTAAAGGAGAGGAATTTATGTTGTGGCAAACCAAAGCCATAATGCGAGGAGATTTTAAGGTGCGAAAGCACAGACTCCTCTCAAGTTGAAAATGTCCTCCAAATTATATATGAACTTAACATACATTTTAAACATCTGAATATATGTGTCATATTTAAGGAAAAGATATATGAATGTTTATGTACATACAAACATAGGTACCTTATATAAATGATGCAAGAGATAAATTGGAAGGAACCATGAGGAAATTGGAGATTAGTTGAAAGATTCTTAGATAAATTATTAGAAGTTAAATAGCTTATCATGCTGACTTATTATGGGATGTTACTATGAACATAAAATTTAATATTGAATCAAATCTAATGATAATTAATGTCAAGGACAACCAGCTTGGTTATGGCATCTTAGAAGGATGGATCCATACTAGATATGACAACAAAGAGTCTGAAACTCAATACGAAGAAGTAATCTTCAAATCAAGTTTAATTTTGAATTATTATACATATCAACATATTGAAAATGCTTTAGATTGAGACCAAATGTGTTCAATTGGTGACATGGTGTCATCAGTATTAACTAATTATGCATGAACTAGGAGAGTCATTACTCCCATGATTAAAAGAAGAACTTGAATAAGAGGCAGTTGCTAGTCCCAAGATTGTTACAAGTATGTAACAAGGTATTCAAGAGGTTGGGTCAAACTTGATTGGTCAGTTAATCAATGTAAGTGTGTTATCACTTTTGAATGAAATCATATTTATGTTATTTAAATTGTCATATCTTAATTTCATTGCTACATTTTAAAAATTGAGGAAACTAAAATATTTGGAAAATAGAATTATTATTTTTATTTGTGGAATTTGATAGAATATAATTGATGAGATTGAAAATGAATATTATGCAATTTTTTGATTTAAGAAATTATTTTATGGGATTGTCGATTAAAGGTTATTGATAAGTGGACAAGTGTAAGATTGTGTGTGCATGAATAGGTTGAAGGACAAGAACTTGATTGAGGTAGGCATGCTTAGCCAAATGACCACGGTAAGCAAGAATGAAATTTGGAATATCACACACCACATTAGAATATGGCATATGCATATGTTTGAAAAGTTAAAAAATTGCATTCATACTTGGTGTGAGAACTATAACTAATGGAAAAAAAACAAATTTGTGCGCTCTCGTCTTACTTTGTTTGTTTCGAAACTTATATTCAATGAAATTGAATAAGGAACTCAACCCATCTTGTATGAAAAAGAGATTTCATTTGCTTATTCTTTTGGATGAATTTGAAATATGATTTGGATAGACAAATATGTAAGTGATTTCATATGTATGTAATTTCAAGAACAAATATGTGAATATATATATGCATATGTATATGTATGTATATATATATGATAAATTATATATATAGATACATATACACATAAATGTGTGTGAATGATTTTCTTTGAATTTAATTTCACTCTTCAAAAGAGAATGATAAAACGTGGGAAAATTTAAAATTTGTAACTCCCACTAAAAATGGATAGAGGTTGATTCCCTTATGGCCAAAAAGCCTCAGTCAATGTTGAGAAAATGGAGGAGTGGGTGGCGAAATAACATAATGGAGACAATAAAATTAAGACCCCATATCTCACCGAAAATAGTAGGGGATCATTTGAAGTCAGAGAATTGAAAGAATATGGTAAAAAACAAGTGTTGATGCCAAAAATTGGCAAGGAAACAGCCTTATGGGAAACTCAGTTAATGGGGGGACCAATTGCGCTAAACTAAATGACCTTCAGGTTTTTAAAGAAGTCGACTTCTTCTATAATTAGGGTTTTGGAATGGGAAAAGGAAGCAAATATAAAAAATAAAGATCTAACTAAGGTGATGCGCCAAGATGTAGATGTAGGCATGATAAATCTATCTTTTGGATGTGATTTAAGGGCACGTTCAGCAATCTACTAAGTCCCAGAATAATAGAAATCAAAGATGAAAATCTGAATGATTTATCCAATAACATAAATTAATTCTCATATACATTTACTAAAAAGAAGAGTCAAAGACATGGTCTAAATCAACAACTTATATTGAAATCATAGAAGTTCTGCAAATAAACAACTCAATACAGTAATGGCACAGTACAATGTTTTGTAAAATAGCTTAAGAAAAAAGAAAGGCCAAACAATGGTACAGTCTGTGAGTTTCATACAATAATCTAAAACAATACAAAAAGGCCTGGTGTCTTTCACAAATTTTTCTGTATCTTCCCCACTCATTTTCAGAAGGAAAAAGCAGTATATATAGATAAAAAATCCACCACCTGGTGGGCCAGTAACAAAAAAGATTCCTACATCATGAGTGATGATGCCCAGAGCAATGATTTCCTTAGGTCGTTGCAACAAAAAAAGATTTGAGCCATGAACATGGTCGTTTGTGAACCAGATGCATCCCCTGCAAATGATGGCAGTGGTCCCAATGTAGAAGAAGTGGAATCTCGTGTAGACATGTGTCGCTCAATCATGAAGTCAATTAGGACACACAACGACAGGTCGAGGCCTATTGTTCAACCTTCCCTCTTGCGATGAAAATCCCCCGCGGTGAAGACACGTGGAGGTAGTCTTCACTAACGACGCTAACTATGGGGTCCACCAAAAGTGAATGTAGATTGATGCTATGTGGCATGCAGACGAGTCCCAATAGGGAAGTGATGGGAAGCGGCTCTCAAATGCCCACGCTGCTAACACATGGAAGCATGGCAAGGGCCAGAAGAAGAGTGAAGGAAGAAATCCCTGCAAGGAGCGCCTGACAGATATGTGGCGGCAGCAGTGAAGTTTTTTCAAAAAGGGGCCCGATGATGTTTGAATGTATAAGGGCACAGGTGGGACTTAGAAAAATAAAAATAACTCAAAGGGAGCTTGAGGAAATTCATATCCATAGCTTTTGGCGACTACCAGGGGTGTTTTGCCTATAGAACGAGGAACCCAAAAATTTCTAGTTCACAGACCAGAGCCCTATCCATTAGGCAATGTAATCAGAGCTTGGAGAGAGTAGTTTATAGAGGCAACCAGTTGACCTCAAATGGTGTCGATATGTCACACATATTTTCTTGCACTCCATGCAGATCAATCATTTCTTTGTATGGCAGTGTTGTGGATATACTGACCTCGGACTCAAGTTGGAAAAGCAGTTGTGCTATTGGATGAGTGACACCCTCAATATCCTCTACAGTAGGGGGTTGACTGAAGCTTTGAAAAGTGGATGAGCTCTGCTACTTCTCTTCAATCTTTGCCACAATCTACTCTGTTGTGGCCATCGAGTCATCGAAAAGAAATGGGGAAGGTAAGCCCATCTGAGTTAGCTAGGAGAAATTCATTTGCATGTTGTTCACAGTTCGACCCAATGTGGCAGCACACTCATTAGCATGGAGGATGGTTGCATGGCAGTTGATGAACTCCTTTGTTGTCTTGGCAGCTGACTTGTAGTCCTTGATTCTTGCTCTCGCTAAGTCCTCATCTTACACTATGTATAGCTTATCCAACATTTTTCTGCCTCAGGAACCTTCTCCGCGATGAATTGTGGGAACCGCTCAATAGTTCCATGAACTTCCCTACCTAAATTTGTTGCTTCTACCATAAATTGGAGTGTTAGCTGAAGCGTCAGGCAGAAGGCCTTGACCTTTTCCCAATATGAAACATATAGTTGTTGGGCTACTTGAAGGAGGTTCGACTGGGCAACAAGGGTTTGGGGAAGATTCTTCAAAAACCTAATCTTTGCATCCCTTGAACCAACATCATGTGTCAGTTTCGTAATTCTTTTGTCCGCTGCGAAAAGTTGTCCCTACAATTTTCTCAATTTGGCAAGCCAGTTTTCTTCGGCCTGACTTTTGTTTGTTGATTCACTTTCAAGGGAAAGCTTCATCTCCTAGACTTCCTTCTCCAATTGGGCTTGTCGCCCCTAGAAATCTATGTCCTTTTACTGCATTTTTTTTTCTAATTGAGCGTGTTGATGCTCAAACTCCTCATTTTTTGTTGCATCTCCTACTCTGCCCAAGCCAACTGGTCTTGATATTCTTGGTTTTTCTGCTGCAACTCGGTGACCAAGTTGGGATCATAGGATTAGAACTTTGCAAGTTCCTTACAAAGTTTAGCCTACTCTATTTGCGCTTGTTGTGATAAGTGCACAAATTTTGCATCCCTTTCCTTGTCCTTTGCCAATAGGACTTTTATCCTCTCCTTAACATTTTTCAATTCTTCTTCCCTCTTCTTTAGCTAGCGACCAGACTTGAGGAAGTCGGTGGTCACCACTTGTTGTGTCTCCTCCATGAGCTCAACTTTATCCTACGGTCGGGCTATGCTCAAATCGAGTCCCATAACATAGAGATTGTAATCATTAGGCTGCATCTCTCCCTGTGGTTTTATGACAACTAGATACATGGTTGCAAAATGCAGCGATTGTTGAGCCTCATTGAAAATAGTTTGCACCTTTGGCTCTGCTGGCTTTTTAGCATCCTTGGCCTTTTGCTTCTAGATCCTGATAGCCCACGCTTGTTTTGTTTTATCGCCCTCAGACAAAAATTATGTCGGTGACTTAATGAGCTCGCCTGCGAAGGGTGCACTGGGAGGAAGAGCGAAAGGGAACGAGAGGGTAGTGGTTCCAGATGATTTTTTCCTTAGAAGAGAGATTATTTGAGGGGAGAATGGAGGAATATGCCAAAGCCTGGTCTGTAAGCCAATGAAAGGACTCATTAGGTGTGCTGGCAGTAGTGGAGTCATGGCGGATTCCACCTGTTGGGTGAACTAGGTCGGGGCTAACACAGTAGTAGTAAGAAGGGGATCCATGGCGGTTGCAAAGGCAAAAGGTTAAGCGATAGCGGATGCAAACTGGGCTTCGACGAAAGGTGGAAAGGTCTGCGGAGGAGTAAAGGCAAATGGTCCTGCCTTGGAGAACTGGGAGAAACCTCCCGCGACCATTGTAGCAGAAGTGAAGAAGGAAGGGCCAACACTTGAAGTGATGGGCAACGCAGAGACAGCAGGAGGAACTAAATATTGCGAAGCAAGAGAAGAGGGAGCGAAAGATACCTATGGTGTAGATGATTGTGATCCCTGGCTCATCGTTGGCATCGTGCTCGTTGCAGACTCCTAGCTTGTTGCAGGCTCCTACAAAACTTCTCCAAAAGCTGCATTTGTGCATTGTCTTTTGGTTGGTGGGGAATCTTCCACCTCTATGGCCTATGACGGTTGTTGTTGGATTGTTTTGGATCTTTTTGTGGTCCAGGTGTGAATATGTGAGGCTCCCGACCATGATATATTCACCTGCACATTTAAAGAAGCCTTGCTAGGTTGTTTTGTCACCTTTTCTTTCTTTTGTGTTGGGGTCGTATGCACTTCTTTCTCCTTCTCCTTTCCCTTCCCTGTATACATTCTAGACTCATTTGGGTCAATATCTTCATCGCCACTTGCATCAGTATCCTCATGCTTGTTCCACAACTTATCAAATTTGTCATCTATCTCCACATCCTGATAAGGTGTATCAGGGCGTTTGATCTCTTGGTGGTAAACCCAAAAATCTCTAATATTTTCCTCACTCTAGTTAAAATTTCTTACCAAATCATTACAGAGGGTGGCCCCTATTTGGCGCTTTTCATTATACTTCACCAAAGGAAAATAGAATTTAAGCCATGGCGACCTCCTATCATCTATAGGAATATGAGTCAGGTCTACCAATAGATCATCATGTTCCTCCAAGAGACTTCGTCGCTTTTCCCAATAAGGTCAGGGTTGTGAGTTACCTTGATGAATGTGTTTCTTAAATCATTGAAGGGGTTGTACTGCCATTTGTCGCAAATCATCACTAACCCTAGATGAGCCAGCTTTGCTTCAAGCAGCTTATGCATCTACTTTTTCACCATTACCACCCACTTGTAGGTCAATGGGCAGAAGAAAAAATCTTTCTTGCCCTTTCCTCCACAAAAATTATTGTCAATAATCGCCATCTGTTGGAACACCTCAAGGGCCAACACCCTATCTATGACACACTCCGAGAGCCAGAATGGCTCCTCGGTAAAACCACGCATGTAGATGAATGTAAAATCCCTCCTAAGGAACCAGTCGCATTTAGGAGTGAAACTTTGCATCCACCCCATTTGGTCAGTGGAAAGCCGATAAAGATTGCCATCCTTACTCAAGTCTTGCAGAATTAGGGTCAAGAAAAATTCTGAAAATGCATAATAATCATGTGTTGTGGAAAGGATGGGAGTCCATACAGAAACTAGATTTATGAATCTCTTCTCAGTAAAAATAGATAACGACATCCTTTTATTGAAAAAGTCAGGGTTCTAGTATAAAAACATATGAGCAAGGAAAGAAGGAAACCTGAACTTACATTGCAGGCGGTACTCCTTGATTTGGCTCATTATTTCACAGTAGATGACTTGTGCGAAGTCATATCAGAATAAGGAATGTTGCTTATGCAATTGAAACCCCAAACCGAGTTGAAACTCATGTACCCACTTGTCCTCGTCCATGCCACAAGCAAACGCCATCATAGAGAGTGCATCCTACATATTCTGCTTAAAAGCAATGTGTGCAACTAGAATTTGTGGCGGCTTGTTGAAATCTTCTTTGGGCCTCTACATTTCCTGGTTGAAAAATTCCATAGCTTTGTCTCAACCCCTCCAAAAGTTGCACCCACTTTTTGGAGTGAATGACTCCATCCTGTCCACTTTAGAGTGTTTTACAGGGATTCATAGCATGCTCCAGATAGCATCTACGCTGATGTTAACTCTCAGCTCCTGCCCTTCGATGGTGTTGGTATCTAGGTTGAAATGTTTAATGCCCTTATGAATGAGCTATGAGCAGTAATGCATAGAGGGAACCATATACTGCGGAAGACTGTTGAACCATAGCTTGTATACCAATTTTTTCTCGCTAGTAGTTGCTTTCATTATTTTGCAAGCTCCTTCCCTAAGAGTCTTAGGGTTCTTTGCGAGGATGGGATCATGAATGCTATCCCATTCTTCTTTTATCGAAGACCGATCCCTAAGAGCCTTCGGCTTTTCTAGAACCCGCGTATGAATCCACTTTGGCTTTTCTGGCATTCTAGGTGACGCGTAAGAGATGTCATCAAAAATATTGACGACTAGTGCTACTATCATGGCGTCGAACAAGCTTTGCATTGCCTCGACCTGTGCTTCCATCTAAGAACTTTTAGCCATTTCAAGGTACTGTAAATTCCTGCGGTGTTCAATTTTTTTGCAATTCACTTGGCTCTGTCTGCACTCAAAACTCTTTGCTCTAGATAGCGTACTCAGGAAGTTTTACAATGTCAGCCTTTCGCATACAATACTTAGCGATTTCTTTCTTGGAGTGGTAGACAATGGTTTCCTTTTTAGCATTTAATTCGGCATGTATCACCAACTCCTTTGCTCATGCGAAATGAATTTCTTGTTATTTTTAAAAGACAAGAATTCATAATGACAATTGATAATCATGTCCTACAATGTGATTTCCTTGCAAATTGAGTTGGAAATTGAAGGTTGTTTAAGCTTCCACATGCTCTGGCAATTAATATCTAAAAAGGAATAATTAAGCCAAAGATGCAATAAGTACTTGAAAAGATTTGTGTTCATTCTTGGAATTTGAGAAGTGCCTGCAATATGACACATCAACACCTAACCGTATGGACGATCACTTGGGAATGCCACCAATTTGTGCTACTTAATTACCTCTTATTAATTTCACATGCAACAATTCGTACATAGCAGATGCAACTGGCTGGGAAATTCAAGCTGGCCTTTGGTGGGATTTTTGAGCTGGTACTTGATTAGCATGATGCTTATGGCATGTAGATACCTCACATAATTCTATAAATAGGCCCTAAGATAGTAGCAAAATCACACTTAACATTTGAAAAGAATTGGTATTAGGCAGTTGGGTCGAATTTGGCAGTTGAGTAGAGTTTGCATTTGGGCAGTTGAGTAGAGCTTAGCATCATGAATACTCCCATTAGGCTAGTTTGCAACAATTCTCAGATGACTTTTCTAGGTGAAATCTTTCATAGGCGCATGAAAAGAATGACCAAAAATAAGCATTCACTAGCTATCATAGCCATGAAGTGGGTGTTAGGCCAAGATTGCATGGAATATGAAGATAAGTATAGAGTCAATACTGACATCTGTTCTCTTTTTTTTTGCATCTTTGCTCAATATCCAGGTTCCCAAGCCAATGATCCTATGCCTTACGCTTGAAATATTTCTAAAGCGCTACTTAGGTAGCCTTGGAGAGGTGGTGGCGAATGTTGTGTGTGTTCTGGGCATTCCAACAAGTGACCTTCATAAGCATATTGAAGAAGATGCAGTAGTGCCATGGGTACCATTCTTGAGTGGGTTCCACCTATCACATGAAGAGCATCGTCAAAGGGTGACTCAAGCTTGCCACTTCCTGCTTCGTTGCTACAATGTGGTGCTCTTTTATGGTGTTGATTGGTATATCGACTTCAGGAACCTGATGTTCCCTTTGCCACTCGCCATTGCTCATGTTGATGCTGCTATTGTTGTTCATGGTTCTACTGCTCCTATTGATGTTATCGATGAAGTTGTCCTAGATGTTGCTACTAATAATGATGCTCCTGCCTGAGATGCACTCCTCTTTCTCTGTTTCAAAGAAAATTGCTCTTAATCTATTTTTTGTATATATGCCCAAAAAAGGCCTTTACCATATATTTATATATATATATGAAGAAACTGCATATTTATATAGATATAATTTAAAAGTATGGCCTTAGAGCCATTTTGAAAATGTTTTTATCGAAGTATATATATAATGAATATACAAATTATATCAACTTCCTGTCTCTTTCACTTCTTGCAATTTTGCATTGTGGGTTTTCTTTAATTTTTTGCACATATGGGCTCATTTTTGCTTCATGCTTTATAAGTTATTTCTCTGTGCTTCTTGCAATAATGGGTTTCATTTATTTTCCTGCTTCCTTGCACTGTAGAATTTATTAAAAGACTGGCCGACAAAAACACGAAGGAAAATAATTACAATACTTACATATTTACACTGGTGGAATAATAATGAAGCTTAATTAAACAATTTAAGGTGGATTATGTTGACCAGAATCCCCAATGAGCTTCCTTCTCCATATTTTCTAATTCAAATGCATTGTTTTGCTTGCATTTAATTATTCTGAAATGGTCTTCCCACAGACTGTCGAACTTTTTGTGTTGGCCAGGCTTTGCGACCCTTTCGTTGAATTTTAATACTAAGTCTCCACATTTTAGACCCTGGTCTGAGGCTTTCTTATCGAACCATATTTTAACCACCTATTGGCGGTTAGACATGGCTATTAGGGCCCTTCCCCTTTTTTCCTGTACTTCTAGCAACTCAGCCAACCCAACCTCCATGGCTCCATTTTCTTCAACTTCCAGGGATTTGAGCAGTTGTAGCGTAGAAATCTCCATGCAGATGGGAAACAACGCTTCTTTTCTGTACACTAACTCGTACGACAAAGTCTTGAGGACTTGCTTGGGAATTATGCAGTCTACCCAGAGCACTGCCCAAATGTTCTTATGTCATTCTCTTTAATGTTCTGACTTGATTCTTTTAATGAGTCAGACTAAATTTTTGTTAGTTGACTCGGCCAGGACGTTCCCCTGCAGGTAGTATTTTGATGATGTTTTCAAGAATATGCCATGCACGAGTGCAAATTGACATACCTTAGAGCCTAGGAAATCCTTGGCATTGTTAGAGATGATGGTCTTTGGCGGGCTGAATCTCGTCACCAATTCCTTAAGAAAGTCCACAATCTTTGCCTTCGTCACATTCTTCAAGGGCATGGCCTTGGTCCATCTGGTGAATTAGTTTGTGGCCGTGAGGATCCATTTGTGTCTAGCATTGGAGGTGGGATTCATCGTCTTGATGAAATCAAGGCCCCATTATACGAATGGCTCATCAACCACTATTGGATTGAGAGGCATTGCAAAAAAATTCTTCTTCTTGCAAAGAATGGCATTCTTTGTAGGCCTTCACCAAGGAGTATGAGTCATTGAATAGCATAGGCCAAAAGTACCCAGCGCACATGATTCTGATGGTTGTGGTATTCGTAGAGAAGTGTCCACCTATGAGACTGTTGTGGAAAGTGTCAAGGATTCTCTTTGCTTGCTCTATGGTGACACACTACAGTAGAATGCCATTGAAGTTCCTTTTGAAGAGGACCCCTTCAATAAGTGTGTATCCATTGTTCTGTAGTTGGTAGAATCTTCTCTTTTGAGAAGGAAGGCCCATTGGATACTTTCCAATGTGCATGAATCTCACTCTATCTGCTAGACAACAACCTTCAAAGTCAGACTCATTTGTCAAAACCAACTTTGGTTGCTCCTCTTCAACTGTTATTTCCTTGTCATGTGCCCAATATTCTCATAGTTCCCTTCCTTTGATGATCTTTGTAGGCCTGACCTCAATGTCATATTCAAGGATCTTAGTGATCCAATTGGCCCTCTTTTTGGTGATCTCTCCTTCCATGATATACTCGTGCACACTCGAATGCATGACATAAACAACCACCTTGTTGCAAGATATAAGATGTCAAAACTTCTTGAGTCGCTTAACAATGGCAAACACTTGCCTCTTGATGAAGTTGTAGTTCGTCTCATAATCTTTTAAGGTTTAGGAATGAAATGCTATCAAATTTTCTCCCTTTCCTTCATCATCCTTTTGAGTTAGCACAATAGCGATGTTGGATTTGCTACTAAATACATACATTATAAAGTCCTTCGATAGGTCTGGATTTACCAACACAAGAGCTGAAGAAATAGTGTTCTTAACCTTCTCAAAGGCTTCTCTAGCTTCCTTTGTCCATTTGAATAATTGATCATTTTTTAGCATCAGGGTGATAGGTCTAATTAGCCCTGCAAAATCAAAAATGAATTTTCTTACAAAGTTAACCTTCTCCAAAAAAGACTGGACTCCTTTCTTGTTGGTCCTGGTAGGGGAAGTTCCCTGATTTATTTTATTTGCTCATGATCGATTGCAATTCCTTCTTTGGACACTACATGTCCTAGTAATTTTCCTTATGGTGCTCCAAAGACACATTTTTTTGGGTTCAAGGATACCCCAAACTCTTGGCATTTTTTGAAAACCATTTCAAGGTGATCAAAACGATCATCCTTATGCTTGGGAATATGGTCAAATGATCCAAATAGATTAAGATAATCTTGTTGATCAATTCTCTGAAAGCAATATCCATTGCTTGTTGGAAAGTGGCTCTCGCATTTGAGAGGCTGAAAGGCATTTTTGCATATGCAAACGTTCCCCACTTGGTAGTGAATGTTGTTTTATGCCAGTCCTCTTCTTTGACCTAGATTTGGTTGTACCCAACGAAACTGTCTAGTAGAGGAAACATTTCTGATCCTGCCACTATTTGCAAGATTGACTCCATAGAAGGCAATAAGTAGTGGTCCTTTAGGGATGCTCTATTCGGGTCCCGAAATTCAACACAGGCAAATATCTTCGTTCATCTTTTGGACTGGGACCAGGTTGGATACCCATGTTTTGTGCTTGATCGAGAAGACGATTTGAGACTGAATTAGCTTTGTCAGCTCTTATGCCATTACTGCCTTAATCTTAGGATTCACTAGCATCTTGGTAGACTAGTTTTGTACCTTCTGTTAGCTCTATTGTATGCTGGATGATGTTGGGATCGTATCCCTTGAGGTCATCATATGACCAGGCCACTACTCCATACTTTTCACAGAAGTTAATGAGCCTTTCTTTATCATGATGTGGGACATCCTTCTCAACTTTGAGCTTTCTTCCTTCTCCAACCTGAAGGTTAGCATAGTCGCTTTTGTCCACTACAAACTTCCTCTTATAATTCCTTGCATCGTCACAATCGAATAGGTTTTCGAGAGTGACCAGCCCCTTTGGAAGCTTGTTGGACTTCAACTGAATGATTTGTCCATCGTAGGCCTTGACAATCTTTGGTTGGAGTTGCTCAGAAAACTCTCTCGATTGTTGGATGAATGAAGCAATGTGTTCATCACTTTTGAACACTTTCCGACTCTGATCGTTGTCAGGAATTGCAGGTTGAACAATCACTCACATAGAGTGTATGTTATGAATTAGTTCAGAGGTAGGGCAAACTACGATCCGATTGCAGCCATGCGATCCGCATCAGCATTTTGTTCTTGGGGCATTGTCTGGATGTTGAAGGCTTCGAAACCCTCAATTAGGCCCCAGAATCGATGTCTATAGGATCGCATGTGAACATTCTTTGCAGCGAGATCCCTCATACTTGATTTACGATTAGCTCAAAGTCTTCAAACACCATTATTTGCTTAATTCCCATTCATTTTGTAAGGCTTAGACCTTGCACTAGGCCTTCATATTCAGCTTCATTATTTGAACAAGAAAATTGGAAGTGAAAGGATCTTAGTTTCTTTTCATTTAATGGGGATGTCAAACATATCCTGACTCTTGCACCAACTTTACATCTGGCTCCATCAAATTGTAGCGTCCATAACCCTAAGGCTTGACCGCTCTCAGGTTCCTCTGTGACCTTCAGAAGCACTTGATCTTCATCATAGATGACATAGGTCCCCAACTCGGTGGCATGATAGTTGTTGAAAGGATCAGTGTCTATGTATTTGCTCAAGAGGACCTCTTCTTGATTGGTTTGATCTATGTTCACTTTTTCATCCTCTAATAGCTCGATGCAATACATTTCCTCTTTGGTGAAAGAGGTATGGGAAGGCTCAAAGTTGATCATGGTTTCATAGACCGCATGTTTCGAATGTAGAGGTTCAGATATTATCTTCATTTTAGCTTTGTGCTTAGTTCTGAGGATCAAGTGTGACCAATCCAAATAAAGGTATCCGCCTATCTTTGAAGTGAATTCCTAGGATAGGTAGAGGCCAAATATGGGAGGAACATCTATGATCATAGTATCTTGCAGAACTGTGATGCTAGGGTAGGAGAATAAAGTCAAGGGTAGGTCTTTGATGACATCTACAGTTTTGAATTTGTTCCCATCAAGCTACATAACCCCCCTTTTTAAAGGTTCATAGCTAAGTCCTAAGACTTCAGCTATCTACTTAGGCATGACTGTGGTGCTAGCTCTAGAGTCAATCATATAATTATGTAGTAGTTTCTTCCCCATAATAAGAGTTAGGAAAAAGGGTTTTGGTTTCAACTTATCTCTAACCTCAGTAGAGGCTTCCTCTATGCTATTTGTGAGAACTTTGGCATGAGGTGATGGATCAATGGCTTTTCCCTTGAGTGATTGCTTCATTGGCTCAATGATTGGATCTTCCTGGAGAGCCTTCTGCAGCAAGGTCTTTTGCTTCGAAATAGCAAAGTATCCCAAAGGGACACATTAGCGGATGATTTTTTCAATTGTTCCACCGCATTGAATGGTGGCAGATTTGAAGGCTTCTACTTCTTAGCTCTAGTTATAATAATTTCCTTTCGTGGTTGAAATTGTTGTGCAACTGCAAAGGCACTAGGAGTCTAGTCAGAAGCACTTTTAGGCTGTGAATTGACTAGTTGCGGTGTGACTAGTTTGCTCGTGAATCTCCTCTTTGAGCGAGTGTTGTAATCAAACTACACTTGTGGGGCTTTCATTGTGGATGCATCATTGGTAAACACTACCTCTTCTTCTTCCATCCATGAGAAGAGCACGTGATTAGGAGAAATATTTGTTTATTTCTCTAGGGACATCCCTTGCATTTGTGCGGTGAGTACTGCATTTTCCATTTGTGGAGAGGCATATACATAACCTCCAAGGTCTGACGCTACACCTTGGTTGCGTTGTTCTGCCACCTTTTGTTGTAGATTGTTGTGTGGACAGTTTCATGGCATATGTGCGTCACCACAGGGAAAGCACCAGGGGTTGATGCCATCGACTAAATTGTTTTTCCCTTCTGTCAACTCTCTACTCGAGCTTGGGTGAGCGTTCTGCAATGGAGTAGGTACTGACACTATTTCATTAGTTGTTTGAGCCTACGAATTTGTGAGTGGGCCTCCTTGGAATTTATGTTGTTGGTAGGAAGCTCTTTTTCCTTGATAATTTTGGTAGGTTGGCTTTAGAGGCGCAGACTGGTTCCGCTTGATGGTAGTTATTATTGGATGCAAGGAACAATGAGAGGGGGGGTGAATCAATGTTCAATGATTCTGACTAACAAATCAGATCTAAAAACCATCAACAACAATAATAGTACTTTATATTACATTAGCAACACATAACAGATGAAAAACATGCAGTCACATCAATAATCACCATAACCCCAGATATTTTTAGGTGGAAACCCTGTTAGGGGAAAAACCATAGTGGAGATTAATCCACAAAGTTTACTCTGTTAAAAGTAAAACAAAAGAGGGGAATGCACTTGCATTCAAGCGCACTGCCTAGAGCTCACTGCTCAAAGGAGGCTCATTGCCTTAGAATTATAATATAGATTACAACAAAATTTGAACTAAGAATATAGCATCTACAAATGTCTGGATTCAGTTCCACTGAAGCGCACAATCTAACTTTGGATCTTCTACTCTTGAATCTGTTATGCTTTGCTCTGTTCTCCTGCATCAACTTTTCTACTCTATTTCGCACACATATACATCTCTCTTTACATGGCACACACCACACATATACAAAGTGAATTTATGATCTTCCTTATATATTCGCTAACCCAAAAATTCAATACATGTCAGCCTTTCAACAAAATATAATATTCTTTGCATATATTGGCCATGTCGGCCTTAAATCTTTAGTTAAAAATGAAGCGTACCTTCATAAGTCGGCTACACTTATAGAAGGAACCCACACCATGGTTCTAAACATAAAAGATAGAAAAATAATTATTCCGCATGCATCTATGATCCACCACATCAAGCATGTCTACCACAATGAAAAATAGATCATAAGACATTCCACTGAACCTCTTAACTTGAGCTATGATTAATACAACACCACAAAACTTCTTCAGTAGAATAGTGTACAAGTTAAGAAAACTTCCTTGGAGATCCACGCTTCAAAATAGTGATTCGGTGAAGTAGTCGGAATCAACATACCAACCGAATGTCCTATTCTTTACTTTCTCTGCCGGTAGAATACAAAGACTTAGATTCTCTGTCGGTATAAGCGCAACTGATATTGTGGATCAAATTGTAGACTCCAGTTGCCATCAGTGACAACACAAGTATCAAAATTCAAGCTCATTAAAGCCATATGCCAACAATCTCCCCCTTTGGCATTGATGGCAACACTTAGTGAAAAATTGACTAAGTGTCAAAACCAAAGATAACAAAACTAAAACTTCTACTCCCCCTTTGGATGTCAGGAAATTTTTCACTTCATTCTCTCCCCCTTTGACATCAATGACAAAGCTATACTACATCCACTCTACACTTCTCTTCCTTAGCCTCTCCTTTAAATTATTTAACTGCACTATCTCTTACTCCATTCTCTCCCCAAATATTGATGCAAAAATTGATCAAAATTTGATAACTGCTACGAAGATTCAAAAAATTATTTTATACTTATCTTTCAATTCTGAGAGGAATTTCTTCCAGGAATCCACTGCAATCCCAATGGCTATGATCAAACTGTTGTTTTCTGAAGTTTTGTTGATTATTTGCACAAGAGACTCAGGAATAGTGATTACTGCTTCTAGTTCCTCTCCTAGTTTAAGAGTCTCAATCATCTGTTCTAATCTCCCTTTAGTTATATCTTTGACTTTCCAAAAAGCATCAATGAGAGCATTCTTAGCAGTATGAAATTTTGCATGCGCAATTTGTAAATCATAAACTTTCTTCTTCACATCTCCATTCTTATCCAAGAGCATAATGTAATTTTGTCCTGTCTTAACAAGCTCACTTTCAATCTCTTCAAGCTTATCCTTGTACTTTCCTACCACATGGGGCCACCTGAGACAATAGTTAAAGATTTTATTTGTAGAATCAATACACTATCTAAGCTCACTCATTTTCTTCTTCAATCTGGAAAGAGAATGTAAATTGCATTTTCAGATGAGAAACCATTTCTTCTTCCTTCCTTTCCAAGGGCACAAACTCCATAGATATCTTGACACATTCAATGAGTTCTTCCGGGAGAACATCCTGCAGACTTTCCAACTCAATATTGTTATCAATAAAGTACCTTCCCAGAGTGTTTTCAATAAAATCCTATTCATAAGATGGACCATTCAGCCATATGCCGAATATCTTTTGCATGCCATCGACATCCTGAATGATTTGCATTATCTTTGACTTAAATAGAGTATTTTCCTCATCATTGTCTTCAACAATTATTATTTCTGGTTCATCTGGTTTCAATTGATCTTTTGGAATACATTCTTCATAAACTTCATCTTCTACATCCACAACCACTCTAATTTTCCCTTTTTCTTCAATCTCTATATACTTGGGTGTCGGAGGAGTGACACTAGCCATATCCCTTTTTCTTTTCTGCTTTTTCTCTCCTTTTCTAGAAGATGATCCAATCTTAGTTATTTTTGTCGGAAGAGGAACAACACCTTCTCCAAACCTTTCTAATACCTTTCTAAATAAACTTTCATACACTTGCTCACAATTTTCAAAAGAGTTGAAATGATTGAAGATTGCTTACAAATCGACATAGTCTCTCTCCACACTACATTGTCCTTCAACGACAAACAATTTAGAAAGTACATCATAATACATATTTCTAGAGTACCAAACCTGAATTGGTAGCCAATATCCTTCGTTAATTGAACATTCTCCGACAATTTCTCCTTCATTAGACTACACAGATCAAAGTCCTCGTTCTCAATTATCATTTTGTGGGCGATATATGCAACACCTGCCAAGGTTGATCCTTCTTGGTTTCTGAAATAATTTTTATATGAAACTCCATAAGCCACATACCTTGTTAAAGGGTCTTTAATCGTTGAAATTATTAGAGCCCTTTGATCTCCCCCTATTCTAGTTAGGGCTTCGACCTCCATATTGTGAATCAACTTCTTCTTTGGTAATTCACCGACATTGCATAAGCCAATTAAATTTTTGATCACATCCTTGGTAATTTGATATGATTTATGCAAATTGAGAATATCACCATCTAATTTTTTTAGGAAAAACTAAATAATTTCTGTATTGACGAAATGAGGATAAACGTTCCATATATCCAAATTCTCATGCTTTGATCCTTCAAGCCTTCTGACATCGGTGAGCGACAACAAATTTATTTCATCCCTAATCTTCTAGCTACTATACTCATCTAAGGTTATGGTACTTTTGATTTGCTTCATGTTTCATTGTGAACAGAGTTGTATGAATTACAAAATTGATGAGAAATCAATGATTAACAGGAATACCTGGACATTCACCACTAGAATGACTTTTTTCCCTTGAAATTTTGTAGAAGAGTATTCTCGAACTGTTCTCCTTCAATGCTTGGTGCCAAAATAGGGTTCAAATTTCCCTTTTATAACTTTACTTTTTGCTGCAATAAATGTGTTTCCCTATAAGTTCGGGTTACACTCCAAACTTAGACAACAAGCTAAGAATTCAACTTTGGACCTATACCATTTCGACCAATTCATCATGCCATTGAAAATACTTCTAGCTACTGATGACATCCAAAGATTCGATGCTAACAATACACAAAAGGGGGGGTCAATAAATTTTCATGAAAAACTCCCTCTAGGTCATTGACCTGATATTAATTGCCAAAGGAGCTACCGGATAGGGCTTCCAGTATAGCTTTATTTCCTTCATCTGTTTCACTTTTCTTCACCCATGTCTTCTTCATTTGATCTTTTATTTCTTCCATAGAAGCTTTTGCTTTACCTTTATTGTCTTTCTATGAATTTCTTCCTTGATACACCAGACCTCTTTTATTCATGTTTCTGTTCCGGTAGAATTTTGCAATGTGACCAAGATTGTTACAATTGAAACATACTGGACCTTTCTGCCTGTACCATCCATTCCATTGAATTCCTCCTATCCTGCATTGATTAACAACATGTCCAAATCTTCCACAGGTATAACATTTAATGTTATTAGTACTGACAGTCATGCTCCTGCATTCTAAAGCCTTATGACCAAACTTCTTGCATTTGAAACATTGACCAGAGAATGATGGCTCACTAGGGTTTATCTTTCTTCTACAATGAGAAGCCATATGTCCAAATTTAATACAAACAAAGCAATATCCATTAAATCTTTGAGCATTAGGTTGTCTTACCGGATGTCTTCTTCCTTTGTTCTCCTTTTCAGAATTATTTTGTTCAGATCCAGAACATTCTCCCTTCTCATATCCAAGACCTCAGTTATCATTTATATCCTTCTGACTTTTGGTTATTTCTTTAAGCTTTGTAGAACTTATCCTGAAATTTTCTTTGAATTCATTTGCAGTAGCAAGCTCATTTCCAAGAATGACTATCTGTCTCTCAAGCTCTCATTCATTGTTTCTGGATTGTTGTAGTTCAATCTCCAACTAGATAAATCTACTATTAATTCTACTGCATTCTTCAGACTTTTCTCTCAGGGATTGGGCCAGATTCTCCTCATTCTTATTTCTTTGCTCAATCTCTTTAGTAAACTTCATTGCCATAGATTCCATTTCAAGTCTTAGAGTTGCATTGTCCTTGGCTAGCTTTTCACATTCTCCTGTAATTTCTTTTAGAGTTTGATTCAAATGGACATCATCTGATCCTTTGTTTTCTTTCTACTTCAACTAATCACAAAGTTCCTATCTCTTTTCCCTTGAGTCATTTATTTGTCCTTAAGTGATTGAATGAATTTTTTAGCATCTGTAAGATTTTCCCTAAGTTCCATGACCTCTACCTTAGATTGATCAAGATCATCAAGTGCCACCATCAACTGTTGTTGAAGACCACTAACATTCATTATAATTCAAGATTCACCTCAAGCTGCTAAGCTTCTAAAGAGGAACCTACTCTTATACCAATTGTTGGATGCAAGGAACACTGAGAGGGGGGTGAATCAATGTTCAATGATTTTGACCAACAAATCAAATCTAAAAACCATCAACAATAATAATAGTACTTTATATTACATTAGCAACACATAAAAAATGAAAAACATGCAGTCACATCAATAATTACCATAACACCAGATATTTTTACGTGGAAACCCTGTTAGGGGAAAAACCATGATGGAGATTAATCCACAAAGTTTACTTTGTTAAAAGTAAAACAAAAGAGGGGAATGCACTTGCATTTAGGCACACTAGTCTAGAGCTCATTGCTTAAATAAGGAGGCTCACTGCCTTACAATTATAATATAGATTACAAAAAAAATTGAACTGAGAATATAGCATCTACAAATGCCTGGATTCAATTCCACTGAAGCACACAATCCAACTTTGGATCTTCTACTCAAATCTGTTCTGCTCTACTTTGTTATCCTGCATCAACTTTTCTACTCTTTTTCACACACATATACATCTCTCTTCACATGACACATACCATGCATATACAAAGTGAATTTCCGATCTTCCTTATATATCCGCTAACCCAAAAATTTAATACATGTCGGCCTTTCAACAAAATATAATATTCTTTGCATATATCGGCCATGTCAGCCTTAAATCTTTAGTTAAAAATGAAGCGTACCTTCATAAGTTAGCTACACTTATAGAAGGAACCCACACCATGGTTCTAAACATAAAAGATAGCAAAATAATTATTCCACATACATCCGCGATCCACCACATCAAGCATGTCGGCCATAATGAAAAATAGATCATAATACACACTACCAAACCTCTTAACTCGAGCTATGATTAATACAACACCACAAAAATTCTTTAGTAGAGTAGTGTACGAGCTAAGAAAACTTCCTTGGAGATCCACACTTCAAAATAGTGATTCAATGAAGTAGTCGGATCAACATACCAACTGGATGTTCTATTTTTTTACTTTCTCTGCTGGTAGAATACAGAGACTTAGATTCTCTACCGGTATAAGCGCAACTAATACTGCAAATCAAACTGTAGACTCTAGTTGCCATCAATGACAATGCAAGTAGCCAAAGTCAACCTCATCAAAGCCATATGCCAACAGTTATTTTATTGGCCATAGCCCACAACATCTCCTTGACATTGCTCATCTCATCCTTTGAAGAGCTAGATGTGGATGTAACATTCTGTGGCACACCCGAATATGTGTACATAGACTAAGGAGGAGCGATCACATTGGTTGATGGCATCTCCTAGGTGAGAATTGATATTTCAAGAAATATAGGCATAATGAGCCGAGGCGACAACTTCCCAGCGTCTATCAAATTGTTTTCTGCCTTCACAGTGACATTGTATGCATCCAGTAGAGTGGTTCCGCCAAGAGATTGGATCATCATCTAGATGTTGACATTGATGGATTTCAAGTAGAACATGAATGCCAACTAGGCTGGTGGGTGGATAGCAGCTTGAATTCTCTACCAAGTTATATGGAACCGAGCATTAAAGTTAGTCATAGCTTCATATGGGGCCTGCTTTATGATTGAAAATTGATGATGTTGTGAAGACCCATCTTCATCATTCGAGAATCTTTCATAGAAAGGGTCTCTGAGTTGATCCTTGGTATTGATAGTGTTAGCTTGCAGAGTGCGGTACCAATCCAACGCTTTACCCTTGAAAGAGGCTGCGAGCAACCTTAGCGCTATATTTTGGTTGGTAACTCCATGCACCAAACACATGCCTGCCACATCTTGCAGATGTTTGGATGCTATTCTTGAGCCATCCCTAGTAAATTTAGGTATATCTTTTAAAGCAGAGATCAAGATAGGGGCCCAAACGACAGGTGCTACTGGCGCTACAAGGGGACTTCCGGCATCCCACGCCACATAATTTTTGTTTGCAATTAGCAACATGGTTGGTGGAGGGAGTGGAATGTTCACTATATGGGTTATATTTTGTATTGTTCTTAGTGGTGACACTAACAAACCAAGGTTATTCGATGTCTAGGATCTAGTAATAGGCCGATGGCTCATACACCCACTTTAGATTTAGGTACATTTAAGCAGTCCCACTGGGCGTGCCAAAAAAAAAATTGTTGATGCAAAAAATTGGTAAGGTAACAACCTTATGGGAAACTTAGTTAATGGGGGGACCAATTGTGCTAAACTAAGTGACCTTTGGGTTTTTAAAGAAGTCGACTTCTTTTGTAATTGGGGTTTTGGAATGGGAAAAGGAAGCAAATAAAAAAAATAAAGATCTAACTAAGGCGATGCGCTAAGATGTAGATGTAGGCACAATAAATCTATCTTTTGGATGCGATTTAAGGGCCCATTCAACAATCTACTAAGTCCCAGAATAACAAAAATCAAAGATGAAAACTTGAATGATTTATCCATTAACATTAAATAATTCCCATATACATTTACTGAAAAGAAGAGTCATAGAAATGGCATAAATCAACAACTTATATTGAAATCATAGAAGTTTTGTAAATAAACTACTTGGTACAGTAATTTCAAAGTATAATGTTTTGTAAAATAGCTTAAGTAAACAAAAAAGTTGAATAATGGCACAGTCTGTGAGTCTCATACAATAATTTAAAACAGTACAAAAAGGCATGGTGTCTTTCATAATTTTTTTTGTATCTTCCCCACTCATTTTCGGAAGGAAGAAATAGTATATATAGATAAAAATTCCACCGCCTAGCGGACTAGTAACATAAAAGATTCCTACATCATGAGCGATGATGCCTAGAGCAATGATTTCCTTAGGTTGTTGCAACAAAAAAATATTCGAGCCATGAACATGGCCGTTTGTGAACCAGATGCATCCCTTGCGAATGATGGCAGTGGTCCCAATGTAGAAGAAGTGAAATCTCATGCAGACATGCATCGCTCAATCATGAAGTCAATTAGGACACGCGGCGACAGGTCGGGGCCTATTGTTCAACCTTCCCTCTTGTGATGAAAATCCCCCATAGTGAAGACATGTGGATTGATGTTATGTGTCACGTGGATGGGGCTCGATAGGGAAGCGATGGGAAGTGGCTCTCAAATGCCCTCACTGCTGACACGTGGAAGCATAGCAGTGGCTGGAAGAAGAGCAAAGGAAGAAATCCCTGTGAGGAGCGCCTGGTGGACACGTGGCGACAACGAATGAAGTTTTTCAAAAAGGGGCCCGATGATGTTTGAATGTATAAGGGTGCAACCCAAACTTAACAAAATAAAAATAACCTGAAGGGAGCTCAAGGAAATTTATATCCACAGCAAGAAAAGATAGGGAAAAGGTAGAGGAAAAATGATAAAATCAACTAGTTGGAGGATCTGTAGCTTTTCCAAGATGGAAAATTTGCTCAAGGCAACACCTTTTGAGGTATTTTGATTAGTTCATCTTCGATCCTCTCATTTTGAATAAGTTTCCTATCTTGTAAATCGATGAATACATCTCTATATTGTTTTTTCCTTAGTGCATGCTTTTTGTTTTTGGGTTAATTGTACCCTATCGATTGACCATGTCAATCGCTATGAAACCCATGTGGGCCAAGCCACTAGAAGGCTCTGTGTTTTCCATTTTAAAATTGTTTGATTCTATGTAGAAGATCGAGTATCACACCCACATGAGATTCTCAACGCCATTGATATTCTATCTCCATGGTTGTGGCCAATTGATCGACCGATGAATAAATTTGTGTCTTATGTCATCGGCTTGGTTATTTACCTGAGCCCTGTGGGTGATAGCCAAATGGAACCCACTATTTTGTATATCATATGAGAATTATTTATCACTATTTTTGTTTGAAACCCTTTTCTTTGTATAAGGGTGGCAAAGCATGCCTGCTAATGTAAGATTGAGTAGTGACATTGTGTATTTATATCTTTAAATCTTGCCACCCACTGTTAAAATGGCAATGACGATATTGAACATTATACTATTTGATGAGTTAACACTTAATGCATTGTTCACGACATGCCTTCATGGCCGCAGGTGTTGGAAACACTGTGGTATAGTATATATATGTGTGTATGTGTGTGTGTGTGTATATATATATATATAATCGTATGAATGTCGATATATATGTGAACACCAATGAATTCCATGTATTTATATATGATTCGAGCATTGACTCTGCTCTGTGCTTACACATGCATTTTTGAAGTGTTATATATTACTATGGGTAAAAACTTGTTGTTTGATAGATATTGGTCACCATTTAGAAACCCCTTTAGGGTATCAATATCATACTATTGATGGATGATAGCATGAGTATCGTTCCCTCTTGAGGGATGTTTTCGATGGGCAAAGTATAATTTTGATTTCAGTGTTCACTATCTAAGTGGATACCTTGATCAAAGAAACAAGTATGGCTATTTAGATGGTAATAGAATGAATATATAATGTTTTATGTTTTATGGGTGATGTAATCAATTAAGTTTCATCGACCTATTCTTTTAAGTCATTATGACAAACAAGTGACTATGAAATAGATGTTTTCATTTGAATCTAAACTGAGAATAGATGACAACTTAATTCTAAAAGAATATCTGATTGAATTGATGTTGTTTCTCTTCTTCTCTGAATATGAAAAGTATACTTGTATGAAAGGAAGTTTGTTTATATTTCTAGAATGTATATGCATATCTAAATTTATTCATTTCCATGAACATGTATAAAGATTTTGTGAATGGTGATCCTAGACCTACACAAACATGAGGAACAAACACATTATTAGTCCAATATGCAAGTTAGAAACAACATTCCCCATGAAATTCATTTGAAACATGAAAACAAGAAATAAGTGAAGAACACAATTAAAAAAGCTATTAAATCCTATTTTAATGTCCAAACTCTCAATCCCATGGGGGAATTAGTGTCATTTTGATGTGAAAAATGGCCCTTTCCCAATTCCTTGCAAGTTTGATGATCAATGGTGAAGATTTGATACTCCTTGATGAAATTTCTCCATAACCTAGCTATGAAATTATGAAAATGGATGAAAAATGGATGAATGTTGCTCAAAACAATGAAGGTGATAACTTTGCATAAGTTGTGGATGAAAATGCCTAAGATTGTGGATCTAAAATCAATAAAAGATCCTTCTATTTATAGAAGAGCATGATGGAGGATGAGGCAAAATGGATGAATTTGGGATCAAACACCAACCAATAGCACAATGCCACTTGTCAACATGTGAATGGACAAAGGTGGAGAATATTTTGATGAATGTGCACATTAATGCTATTAGGTGGAAATTCAAAATTGAAGAAGTGACGTGCTGGAGGAGGGTAAAAGATGAATTAAATGCCAGTTGGCTCAAGAAAATGACATGTAAGAGGCTTTTAATGCCTTGTTGGATGGACAAGTACTTTTGGGGGGAGATTTCAAATTTGAATGAAAAAAAAAGATTTATAAATTAATTAAATTGATTTTCATGAGAAAGTTGCAAAAGCTAGATGATTTGATGGATTAAGATTAGGATTAATTAGGATTTGATTAATTTAAATGGAGATTAGCTGATTTGACAATTTGATTTAGATTTTTGGATTAATTTAAATCAAAATGAGAGGAATAATGAATATTAGACTTACTTAAATAAAGTTGGATTTATTTAATTAAAAATGATGATGTTAGATTAAATCAAATAAAAATTAATTTATTTAATTTAGGGAGGCAACTTTATAGCTTAATTAAATAAAATGAATTATTTAATTAAACAAAGTGATCTATTTAATTAATAGGAGATGATGACTTAATCAAATAAATTTGATTTATTTAATTAAGAGATGAAATGTGATGAATTTAATTAAATAAAGATTATTTAATTAAATGATTAGCAAAGGAGATGATTATGGACGAACTAGTGTTAGTAAATCAGGATCAGGTGCACTAGATCAATCAATATATTTTACATGTCTATAGATTCCTTTATGCATGCTCACATATATGCGGTATACATTTTGATTCATCTTGATTATTTTACTTATTGAGCAAGTTATAGATGTTTTACAAATGGAACCTAACTATAAACTTGGAACAGTATTGAATTGCAATTACATATAATAATACATGAATGGTTATACCAAATGTGAATGAATATTGTTTGATTTTGTAAATTGGAATGATGCAAGAATTCTTTGGTAGACTGTAGCACACTAGAATGTTGCTAATGGATAGTCTAAAGGGAGGGATACGCCTTGATATGATAAGATTTTCTTCAAGGAATGGGTGCCAGAAGAGTAGATTTTCTTTTCCAAATCTAACCAGAGCTATATTTCATACAACATGAGCTTGGCCAAGCATTGCAATCATTTTTATATATTTTTATATGGAATAGACTGTGTTATTTATCCTCTCTCTGTTATATTGATTTACTTAACATGGAACTTGCATATTCTAACAAAGTAGATAGAAATGCATGTAGTTAGGCACACACAGATTCCACCTTGCAAACTACATCTCTTGCTAAGTGTTCCATGCAAGGTCGGGTATTCTACGGCTGACTGAAGAATTTTGGGGAAGCATTGCTTCATGGTTGGGTGGAAAAGCACCTCAATCACGTTCTCATCCACCAGTGGAGGTGAGCTATCATGAAGGAATCATATCAGAATTCTATTATGTATTGTATCATTGATGTAAAAGAACAAATGATGTATTTATAAGAGAACTATGCAAATTAAGATTGATTATGAGGCATTGAATGCCTAGTCAAATATGAATGTAACTATTGACATATGGAAGTGAATATATTTATATTTCATATTTATTTGCGATTTATGACATAAAATTGCTAAATGGAATTAGTTATGGGATTTGTGTCATGAATTTGATATTCATGAGAATTAAATCTAGTTGGACTATTACATTTGGTATCAAAACTCAAGGTTTAGCTCTAGGCCTATGAGCCCACGATGGTTGAACTATGGAATAGTGGACCCTTAACTAGATTTAAGTTACCTATAAAATGACCAATTTGAATTGGTTGTAGGAAATGGGAAGGTCTAAGCCAGGAAGAAAGAAGGGAAAGACCAATATGGTTGCAAGAAAGTCAGTCGCTATAGAAGGGAATCCCAAACCTAAGAATTAACCAGAGATTCTCGACAAAGAAAATCTAGCACACACCCTCACACGTCTCAAGCTGGAGAGAAGAAAAAAAATAGAGGAGGCCAAACGAACTCCTAATACTAAGAAACCCTTCACATTTAGAGATTGGCTAGTAGGATGTGGAACTAATGCACCACTGATGACTGAAGAGGAGTGCTTGCACACATGTCCTGCCTCACCCAAGAGGGAAGATATAGATTAAGATGACCCTGAGGAATGTCCTCTATCCGATAATGAGGGAACTATTGAGATTGGAAAGAATCTTTTGTAAATAAGGATCAATGTAAATCCAAACTTAATATAAATAAAGAAAATTATTTTTGTTGATTTAAAGGCATGAAGCTTGAAGGCTTGTCTTGTTGAATGAACGTGCATATTTTCTTTTCCTATTAGTTTGCATCTGGTGTGCTTTGTATTTTGAGGATGCAATAGCATAAACATAAAACCTTGTTCTTGAATGCTAAACACGGCTATGACGCAAGTGTGAGTCACCATGGTGACCACCAGATAAGATGCAGGTGGTAGTGGATAGGACAGTGTGCCAAGCAAGAGGTTAGACCAAATTATGGAACTCTTGAACTGACAAGAATCCCGAATGGACCATTTGGAACAAGAGGTCCAAGGGGTGCAGGGAGACTAGAACCTCAGGAATGAGATACCCAACCAGGGAGAAGGGGATCACAATCGAGGTCGGATTGAGGAAGAACAAGGAAAAGATCTTAAGAAGGTAGAACCACCAATGTTTGATGGCAAGGCCATCGAAGATGGGGTTGAGGCCTGGATCATAGAGATGGAAAAATATTTTGGGCTTTGCAACCTGTCAGATCAAACCAAGGTTGCTTGGACAACATTTCAATTATCTAGAGAGGCAACCACTTGGTGGGACAACAAGAAGGTAGAAGGGAGACTTCCGCAAGAAGAAATCACATGGGAGTTCTTCCTCCAATCTTTTAGGAAGAGGTGGCTACCACAACTTTTCTTCGACAAGAAAATGACTGAATTTCAAAATCTGACCCAAGGAGGACTGACAGTAGTGCAATACTGGGAGAAGTTTACCAACTTGCTTAAGTATGTGTTGTAGTATCAATCTAATGAACATTTATGGATTAAAAAGTTTATATTGGGACTGAGACCCCACATTGGAGTTGAAGTGGATCTTCACAATCCTCTTACTATGGCAGAAGCTTTTGAAAAGGCTATTAAGCAAGAATAAAAGTTGCAATAGTTGTCCAATCTTCACAAAGGATTAGACTCCAAGCCTTGATTCAGAAACAAAAGGTTTCAAAAGGGTGATAGATAGAAAGGAAACAAGTCCCATCAGATTAGAAGTTTGAAAAGGGAAGGCGACCCTCTAGAGAAGGAAGAAGGCAACCAATGCAAAAGGAATAAAAGGGTTAACAAGGGCAATGATAGCTATAATAGTAGCCAAAGGTACCCAAAAGAGGATAAGGTTGAGGGTCAAAAGGGACCTCGAGACAGGTGCTACACTTATGGGGGAGACCATTATGCATCTTACTGACCTCAGAAGTTGAGGACACAAAAGGGGGTAAACCAGTAGCAGACCGTGCAACACAAGATCCATGTAGTGGTGGATAACATACAAGTAGAGTACCAGACTTATTCGATTCAATCAACAGGTAAGCTCTATGGCTGAACCATTTCTATTTTGATAGATACTAGAGCTACCGAGTGCTTCATAGATCCTATAATGATTTATAAGTTACCCATTTGACTTGGATATATGAAAAATTCATGGTCTGTTCAATATGGAAATTGAGCAAAGCGGGTAGTAGATTCATGTCTCTTTTGTAGCGAGTTGGAACTTCCCAACTTTATGACCAAAGTTAACCTTTATGTTGCACCATTAGGATCCTATGATGTAATCTTATTAATCAATTGGTTGACTAAGCACAAGGCTATTGTAAATTGTGAGGATAAGATGGTGAGTTGTTTGGATGACTATGGGAACCTGGTTGAGATACATGGGGTACAATGACCCCTATAACTTAGAGAGATCTCAGCTAGGCAATTTAAGAGAGCTCAAAGGAAGGGTTATATCATATATGTTGTACATGTCGGTGAACCTGATAATGAGAAACCATATCTTGATGATTATCCAATTCTCAGGGAATTCCGAGATGTGTTTCCTGAAGATCTCATTGAGATGCCTCTGAAGCAAGAATTCAATTTCTCCATCGACTTAGTGCCAGGAACTGAGCCACAATCTAAGGCCCCGTATAGGATGACCACCACAAAGCTATATGAATTGAAATCCCAGCTACAAGAGTTATTATGTAAGGGGATTATCAGACCTAGTGTGTCACCTTGGGGAGCACTAGTTATGTTTGTGAAAAAGAAGGATGGAACCTTGTGTCTGTGTATTAATTATCAAATGTTGAACAAGGTGACCATCAAGAATTGCTACCCTCTTCTGAGGATCGATGAATTGTTTGATCAGATTAAGGGAGTGACTATATTCTCAAAAAATAGATCTTAGGTATGGTTACCTTAAGTTGAGAATAAAGGAGGAAAATATTTTGAAGATGGCTTTTTGAACTTGATATGGGCATTACAAGTTCATCGTTGTACCCTTTGGGTTGATCAACGCACCTACAACCTTCATGAATCTTATGAATAGTGTGTTTCGGGACTATCTGGATGATTTTGTCCTAATCTTTATCGATGATATGCTGGTTTATTCCAAGTCTATTAAGGAACATGATTGACACTTGAAGATAGTCTTATAGTGTCTGAGAGAAAAGAAGCTCTTTGGGAATCTATCCAAGTTCTCATTCTATCATGATAGGGTGCATTACCTTGGCCACATTATCTCAGTTGAGGGAGTCTCTATGGACCTTGAGAGGATAAAAGCAATTGTAGAATGGTCGACACCTCAAAATGTGTCAGAGGTGTGAAGTTCTATGGGCCTTGCCAGATATTATAGAAAATTTGTGTAAAGGTTTTCTAAAATAGCAACCCCAATAACGTGAAAGTTTCCCAACCCAAATCTAGTCCAATTTTCTAAGTTTCATTTTTTATTTGACTTTGAACAACGAATAGGGAATTTGTTTTTTCTATTTGTTTTTGTTGTTTTATGAGTTTTTTGTGATTTTGGCGATTTTCTGATTTTTTTGAGGTTTTGTTCTTGATAAAAATGAAAAAGAAATAGATGTTAAGGAACATAAATGATTGAAATAAAATTATAAATTCTGATTTTCCTAGGATAGCAAATGTAATTTTTTAGAATTAAGGAATTTAAACCATCGATTACATAGAATTTGCATACCTGGAAGCCAACACTCAATTTATTGAAGAACCAAAGCATACACAATACAAATCTGATGTAAAGTCTGATTTTCTCTTTAGTGGTTTGAAAAACCTAATTTCCAGCTAGGGTTTGACTGAAAATGACACCCAAATCGTATGACCAGTTGGTGAATGCACTGAAATGATGATATTTGTTGATAAGAAGCCCCAATCTGCAATTATCTTCTGATAACTCACTGCTGCAAACAATTCTAATTGTATATTAACCTGTGATGAAGTCCAATGATGCCCAAATGGAAACCCAAGGTAGATGTCCCTATTTTGTGAACTGGGTTTTCATCCAATTCACTATCCTCTAAGGGATTTCATCCTCAGAAGACCTGTATGTTGTGAAAACCCTCTTCCAAAGCTCAAACCTGCAATTTGTTTTTGTCAAAAATGAAAATAGAATGCCCAAAAATGAGCCCAACATATTACTTTATAACCTCCCATGAGCTTTTTTTTATAAAAGTCAATAAAATAATCCTCCTCAAGAGGCTTGAGGCTCTTTCCTCATCAAAAGAAAGGGTCATATTTAAAAACAACTGAGTTACTTAGATGGGGGGCACTTTTCACTATTCCTTTTATAATTTTTTGTTACTATTAACTTTTTACTATTCCATTAAAACAAACTTTAATATTTCCAATTTATCCCTGGATTGATCAACTAAACTCCAAATTGAAAGGCTCATAAAGCTCCCAGCTAAGCCCCACAACCCTCGATTGGGTCCCCTAACCATTATGCTAACCTACGGGAACCCTAATAGTAGACCAACCTCCGCTAAAGTCTAAGCTTCCTAAGGGACATTACATAGCGCCTCTTCAAAAGAAAGGAAATAGGTTCAAGTGGACTAAGAAGTGTAATTTGTAGACACTGAAAAATGCCCTAAGTCTACGAGCGTCATTATTCTTAGTCGTCGTCCTCCAATAATTGAATAATCTTAATTATTCAATTATGCTTGATCATATTCCTCTATTCATTGAATAATTTTTAATTATTTAATTAATTCACTCTCTATTCTCTATTATATCCTGATCAATTAAAATAAATTAATTACGTCACTAACACCCACTTTCTTCAATAATTAAATAAATCATTATTTATTTAATTATTTATATTTCATCATTTGTCTATAGTCAGATAATAATAATAATTATTTGACCTTTTGATTCTTCTATAATTAAATAATTGTCAAAGATTATTTAATTATGTGTCATTCTCCTCCCCTTTGACTAAATAATTCAAATCAATTATCAATGTCTAATTTCCATCTCCCCATTTAATTAAATGGATTTCACAATTTAATTTCATTAAATGCTCATTTTTCATTTTCTCCAAATAAATAATTTGGATGAATTATTTATTTGCCACTTGTCCATTTCCTCCATTTTTGAATAAATAATTTAAATACATCATTTCTGTCTCTTTAGTCAAAGATGCCCTGACATTCATTTTTGTCATAGTCATCAGCACCATAGCTCTTCCATGAATGGCATATTCTGGTTGCATCAATTCTCAACCGTTGATCTTGGCATCTTTCTAGAAATTTGATCTTGGCCATCCATTTTGTAACCTCTCTCTCATCCATTCTCATTCGTAATCTTTCTAGAAGATCGATCTCAGCCATCCATTTGAATGGTTGTCTATAAAAGCAACCTTCCTCTCTCATTCTCAACTTAACAACCATTTTCTATCTCCAACCTTCTACTTACAATTTGTAGGTTTTTGCACAAGTATACCACAAAATCTGAGGGTAAAGATTGTAAAAGGAGAAATAGGAGAGCAAGAGAAGTGGTTCAAGTGCAAGCATGGGGAGTATTTTTGTTTGATGCTTTCATTTTGCTTATGCTTTGTTTGTTTTCTCTTGTTTGATGAGGTTAATATCTTAGAGGTGTTTGGCTGTCACTTTGTCTAGGCTAGGACACTTTACCCCATCTTACATGATCAAGCTTTCCAGCTCCTTAAGGAGAAGCTCACTGTAGCTTCGGTACTCATTATTACAGATCCCAATGGCCAGTTTTCAGTGATCATGGATGCTTCAGGAGATAGAGTAGGAGCACTGTTAATGCAAGAAGGGCAAGTGGTGTCATATGAGTCGAGGAAGCTAAAATAGTACGAAGTAAACTATGTGCCACATGACTTAGAATTAGTAGCTATAGTGCATTCCCTACAGATGTGGAGACATTATCTTTTGGCAAATCCATTTGAGCTCAAAACAAATCACCTAGGATTGAGATACATTTTTACTCAACCTAACTTTAATGCACGTCAAAGGAGGTGGCTAGAATTCCTTAGTGAGTATGACTTTAGAATTGAGTATATAAAAGGAAAGGAAAATCGAGTGGTAGATGCTCTTAGTAGACAAAGACATCTAGCAACCATGACCTCTATGAGATTCAATCTAAAACAATAGGTGATGCAACACTTGCAAGGTGAAAAAGGATCTAGAAGAGAATTCGTCAAACCATTGATTCAATGGATACAATATTGAACCAAACATTATCTTGAGATACCAAGGATGGATGTGTATTCCATATTTTGGAGAGCTTAGGAAGCTAGTCCTAGATGAGGTCCACAATGCACCATATTCGGGACACCCTAGAGCTACAAAGATGATCACCGAATTGAAAACTTTGTACTTTTGGTTGAGACTCAGAAGGGACATAGTTAAATATGTAGACAAATGCTTGGAGTGTCAGCGAGTTAAGGCTGAGCATGTGCATCCAATAGGGCTCCTTTATCCCCATGATGTACCTAAGTATAAATGACAAGTGATTAGTATGGACTTTGTACAAGGGTTACCTTTAAGCAAGAACAAACATGATGTCATTCTGGTGGTAGTCGATAAGTTGACTAAGGTGGCACATTTTATCTCAGGAAACCTTAAGGATGGATCGTTGACCTTGGCCAAGAATTTTTTCCAAGAGATATTTTGCTTATATGGAGTGCCAAAGACCATTATATCTAATAGAGATACACATATGACATCAAGGTTTTGGACCACCTTGAATGCAACATTAGGGACCATGTTGAACTTCATTTCAGCCTACCATCCTTAGACCAATGGTTAAACCAAAAGAGTGAATCAAGTTTTAGATCTCCTTCAGATGTATTATATGGATCAATAGTATAAATGGGAAGAGTATCTACCATTAGTAATTAATGGAGCATTTTTAAATCTGCAAACACTATATCTCAAGTATGGATTAATGACTTACAAATTTATCAAAATACTCCTATGAAATAATGCAAAATGCTTCCTAAACATGATAGCAAATCAAACTAAATTGAAAGCATGAAAGAAACAAGATACATATCTATTTCATAGTGGATTGGTGTCACATATGCTAGTGACCCTTTCCCAATCCTTGACCAAAGCTTAGAATAAAAATGCTATGAAGATGGTGGAGATGATAAATGGACAAGATAAGTTCTCAAAGAGAATGACCTTGCATCAAGTTGTGGAGGATTTGCTTGAGGATGATGCTTGCATTTAAAAGGTACAAAATGCTAATTGTTGAAAAGGACCAATGTGGGACCAAGATTATAATGAGATGGGACACTTGTCATCATGTGATTAGTTGTTTATGTGCAAGATTTGGGAAAGAGTGCCAAGAGGGAAAATTTGAATTCAAATTTTGCCATAATCTTGAAGGGACAAAGGGAAAACAACAATAAATGCCATGTTTGACTTGCTTGTCATGTTGAGGAAAATAGTGTTTTAATAAATCCAATAAAATTGATTTATTGTGCAAAGTAACTGGAGTCTAGATAATGCAAGTGGATGTGATTAGTATTAGATTAAGTTAGATGATATTAGTCATCTTGTTAATCTTGATTAAGATGATTTGACTTTTGGACTTTGATAATTGATTTATTTTAAATCGAGAAAAGGATGGAATATGATTTAGGATTTGATTTAAATGGCTTTTGATTTTAAATAACCTTAGGCAATGAGATTATTTAAATGGATGAAGGTGATGAATGGATCCAATGCAATATCTAGTTCAATTGATAAATGATCCTGATCGAATGCATAATGTAAAATTTGCATGTCTACATTTTGCCCCTCTTTGAAGCAATGTACTTATTGCGTTGGTTCAAAGAATAAACTTGCCGCTATCAAAATTTAAAAATTTCATGATTTTTCGGATGCCCCAGCGGAAAGAAGTACACTGGTACATTGCCCCCTCGAGAGATCGAGCGAAAAGATTCGATTTGGTCGATCTAAGTGATAAAGAGGGATTCAAAATAGGTGGTTATGGGCGACAATCACGAATGAGATGATTTCAAGATGCTTAGAATAGCAAATCTATATTATTCTAAATAACTTAAATGATGATATGATGTTAGACGGATGAGATGGATGATGTGATATACTATGATTATGCAATGGATGATTTATGATATGCTTAGACTAACAGATCTATATTATGATGATGATGCAAATGCAATGCATGTGAAATGATCGATGTTTACTATTATGTATGATATGAATGATATGTGGTATGCAGTTTATTGATGGTTTGCAGATGCAGGATGGATGCATGATGGATGCATGATGGATGTATGATGTTAGTGCGGAAATGAGATGATGACAAGAGGATCCAACAAGTCCATGATTGGTTGAAACTTTATTAGAGATGATGATGATGATAAAGATGATGATGATAAATGATGATGATAGATGGATGATTTGCTTATCGAGATTGGGATTTTCAAAGGGTCACTTACTTGTACGATAACCGCCTAAATGCGATGCATCAAAGTATGAAGGACCCGAGGATGGCGTTGTACTTAGTGTGATGAACTTTGACTCAACAATGGGATAGAATTATTCTTGTTCACACTTGACATCACAGGCAACAGAGTACCTAACAAAGCCAAGTATTAGTAGAGTTATATTACAAAATCGACAAGCATAGCGGACAAAGATAATGATCGTTATTGCCATTCCTATCTCTCTAAATCCTTAGATTCGGATATCATCGAGAGGTCCTTGGAGCGGTATGATAAGATAAATCAAAAGAAAAGATCAAGTACACAAACAAGTCAATGTTCTTCATACCTCTAGCCAAAGGGATGTGTTTTGATAGGATAAGATCGAAAGTGATATCCATAAATGATGCCCATTGTCGGAACGATATATCCTAGGACATGCATTGTACAGGATGATGATAGTTTGATAAGTTGATTGATAGGCTATCAATATAAGGTCGATTGACATGTTTGCGACTGATCAAGAGTTTGATTTTAGTTGATGGATTTACGTTGTTTCTATTTTGATTTTATGATTGAAGCTTGATTTTCTTTTGCTATGATTGTTTTCCGTTTGCATTGCCAAAGGATGAAGATGATGATCAGTTTATGGATGATTGATTATTCTTGAGTGAAAAGCGAAATGGGATGGGTAGATTTTTGAATATTTGGATGTTTTGAGTTTTGCAATGTTTTGAGGCTATTTTTTGGTGTTTTGGATTTTTCGCGATGTTTTTGATTTTTTTACAGTTTTTTGATGTTTTTGGATTTTGATATTTTTTGAATGTTTTTGGATTTTGATGTTTTCAAATGTTTTTGGATTTTGTGTCTCGGGGCTGATCAAAGGTGTATACCTCGTTAAATTTCGGAGACGACGTAGTTCGGATTTCAATGTTTTTGATTTTTTTTCTGATTTTATGAATGTTTTTTGGATTTTTGATATGATTTGGATGTTTTTGGATTTTTGCATGATTTTGATGATTTGGATATGGATGTGTAATGATATCAGTGCTTTGTTTGGGATTTTGTTTGAAAACCAAGCTAAGGTGGATTAATCAGATCAACGGATTGATGATGATAATGTATTGTTGAGGATACACACACAACAATGCAAAGGATGATTAGTCCAAGATTGATGATGATAACATTATCGAGGATACCACGACAATGCAAAGGATAGTGTTAAGCAACACAAGAGTTGGGATGGATATCCCAAGATGATGATGGATTGATTAGGTTGATTGATCGGAGATTGATGATGATAATCATTGTTGAGGATGCACAACAATGAAAAGGATAGTAAGCAACACAAGGATATCACGATGATGTTTTGATTGGATTTGATTGATCATGTTTGATGAAGCTTGGTTTGAAACAAAAGATGTTTTAGATGATGTGATGTTGACATTGAAGGATGCGTTAGATGCAACTGATATCGATTGTTTGGATTGATGTTTGAGGAAAGACGAAGACTGATAAGGAATGTCTTTTCGTCAAAATATGCCATAGGCTAGTGATTTGGATTTTTGCTCACAAATGCTTTGACCAATTTTATTTCATGTTTTCCAATGTTCAGATCGCCACATAAGGTGAAGGATATAGATCAAGATTTATTCTTGAAGCAAGATGTACATATCTGCCCCCATTGTCTAGCAATGTATGGAATGTCATGGACGGATGCTCGGATAGGTGTATGGATGGATGGATATGGTAAGCATGCAAAGTATGCCAAGGATTATATTGTGATAAGATAAGGTGTTCAGATACTGAATGCTTATTGGATAATGCTTCATGGCTCAGATAATGCTACATAGGATAGGATCAATGAAAACGACCTATGTCAAGATGTTTACCATAAGCAAGCGTAAAGCATGCCCCAAAATTTTGTCAAGACCAAGATGACTAAGATGATGGATGTAGATGGATGAAAATGGATTAGATCAATGGTTTATGGATGGATGGATTTATTATGGATGTGATGGATGGAATGCTCAATTTATTATGGATGGGATGAGATGCTTTCAACAGAACTGGCGCACGTAGATGCTCGATTCTACTCATGACGCCTGTTTGCCAGGTTTTCATCATGGTCTTGCCCAAAGCGCCACCGTAGTGGTTTTCACTAGAGGACGATTTTTTTTCTTTACTATTTTCAATCCTTTTTCTAGGTTTTTGAATTTTCATATTTTTGATTTTTGTATTTTTACGAAGATTTTAAGCTCATGCTAAATCCTGGAGTGTTGTCATAGATGCTTACGTCATAATGTGCCATCGATATCAGAAGGAGCTGCTTTGCTAAGATCGTGCACTTGAATGCAACTTTGGATTCTTGATCTTCGTTAATGCGAGGGAGTTAACTCGTCTCAAATGCGTTACATGTGATAAAGTGCCTTCTGAATCCTTATGATGAAGGGTCGTTGCCAATACATGGTCAATATGAGAATTGGATATCATGCGTGGAGGTGTGGATGGAGTGCATTTAGGGATAAGAGATGGATTGGTTGACAGTTTGGAACCTTTGACTCTCCAAACTTGGGAAGATGAGCAATGATGGGTGGATATGGAAGTGTGTGTGGAATTAGGACCAACTGCTTGATACACTTTGTACGTCGCTTAGCTTGCTTTTGATTTTGTGGACATCTTTGATGGATACCTTTCCCTCTGGATTTACTGAGTTTCTTTGTGATAGGTTTGATAGGGATGATCTTTCTTTGTATTCTTTGGTATCCATATGTATTTGATTTGTCCATTATGCTTTGCTTCTTTTGCTTTGATAGCGTTCTTTGTTCTTTGATTCAATTCTTTCTTTTGACGTTGGTCCCAATTCATGGATGGGGTGATGGGTGGATGAAGATTCATGGCGTGGCTGGTTGTAGTATTGACACCAGTTTCATCATAAGGACTCTTCGTGCTTTCTATGTTGACGTTTACTTGAGATGAAGTTGCCCCCAGTATGGTGATAGTATCACCTTCATTCCTTGATTCTGCTTGTTTTGAGATATCTTTTTCAGTAAACATGCTCTGACAAATGACCACCGTAGTTGACGTTCTTTCAATTTGCTGCTCTGCTAACTCTGGATGTTCTATTTGACTTGACATTTGTGGATAATGATGGATATCTTTATTCATGATGTCCTCAATCTGAGTTTAGGACATATTTGATGTTGATGTTGACAACTTCCGTTTGATTGTAGGAGTTAAGAATACTGCTCTTTTTGTGTAACAAAATCTTGTTCTAGATGAAGATCATCTCGGTGCCCATCGTAGAAAGCATCATGGGTAGATGGAGAATTATGTGCTACATGGATATGATCATCTTGCATGTGGATAAAGAGAGTGTTCATTAGATTATTGTAGTATCTTGAAGATACAAATTCTTGATCTTGATTAATTCCGGAGTTAGCACTACGACATGCTTTGGATCAAGTTCTTGACATGGAAATGATTTCAAGGATGGATTTCTTACAAAGGGTTCTTGGACGTCGTTATTAGCCATGGGGAATGGCTCAATATCCTCAAGTGTTGAGTTCAGGGTTCTTTCAGTATCTGTAACCATGCGGTCAAAGGGGATCAACATGTTTTGGAAGGGACCATTGCTAGACCTTGGTGGAAGATTTTGATCATGCTTTTGAGTAAATTCTTGAGATATGTCCTCTACCTCATAAGGCGATGTATAGACATTTTCAATATGATCATTGGTCAACGGATCATGCATTATGTCAATTGGATCAAATAGTCCTAACACTCCTTGAAAGAGATCACTAAAAAGTGGCTCTTGATGTATGGTGAGTTGATCATCGGATTGTGTAGATACATCCTCAATGTGCTCCTCGATGGAGAGGTTTTGATCATTGTTTTCGACAATTGCGGTGGAGAGATTGTGAATGTCTTCGACCATAGCATCAAGTGATGTTGATATTTCTTGAATTGGCTCATTGTCAAGTTTTGTTGGTGGATTTTGATCGTGATTCAAAAGTGACTCTTGACATTTGTCGATTTGATCATTGGATGAAGTAAACGTGTGCTCAGTGATGGATTGATCTTGATCCTTGTTTTCAATAGTTGTCATCTGTTGTGTTTGTGCTCGTGTTGGTTGGGTAGCTTGAGAGGCTTGGGAAACTTGAAAGGATTGTTGCACTTGTTGAGCTTGTGTTGCTTGTTGTTGTTGCAGCGATGTTTGAGCTTGATTTTGCTGTGAAGCTTGAGAAGCGTGCGTGGCTATAGGCGCTTGCCGAATTGTTTGATATTGTTGGAGCAATTGTTGGTATGCTTTGAATGAAGCATTGTAATTGCTTACTTGGCTTAGTCGCAATGGTGGTGGTGGTGGGATTGAAATTGTGTTGGATGTAGTGACAAGTGTTCGAGATACGCTCGGAGCGATCATGGTAGTGAGGGGTTGAGATGTGATGGGAGTGATAGTGGTGTTTGGCATGATTGAAGGGATAGTGATGGTTGGATTGACCGAGGTGATAGGCCCTTGGGAGACCGTATTTTGATTTGGGATCAATGTTGTTGTTTGATTAGATACCATCCATTGGTGTGATGTCGATGGTATATTCAAAGGATTTGTCGTGATGGTTTGATTGATGTTATGTGGATTGATTTGGGTGAAATGATTGGTGTTAGGTAAAGGGGGAATCCTGAAACCAAGGAATAATGTAGGTAATGGTGGTGGAGATTGCCCTTGGTGCAATGCCTCAACTATTTTGGAAAGTTCTGCAATTTGATCTCGCCAAATTTGTTCTTGATTTTGATTTTGACTCACTTGAGATAGTTGATTTGGCTTGTGTTCAAGTAGTTTTGGCATACATGCTTGCGATTTTTGAATGGGATTATGGGAAAATTGACTTTGGATAATGTTCTGATTTGGCATGATAGGATGAACAATGTTGGTATTGGGAATCATTTTTCCAAAGGTTTCCGAGTTAGGATTCATGTTTCGAAAAAATGCATTTGGTACATCCACATTTGGTTTGTAGGGATTTGGTGGAATGACATTGTTCGTTTCAAGGCTCATGCATTGATTATTCGATTGGTGGATTTGTAGGTTTGGACTTAGATCTATCATTGGGAAATGTGTTCCAAACTTTGACTTGGGCATACTCACACTTGTTGTACCATTGACATTTGTTGAAGGAAATGATCCTATGCATGGATTTTGATAATTGATAGGCATTGCAAGGCTTTGAAGATTCAACTGATTTGGATTACCCAAGATGTATGGATCAAGTTTATATTCCATGTTCTTCTTGTGTTTTGACCTTGTTATGAAAGTGACTTCTAAGGTTCTTAGGACCAATGGCAAGATGGAGGATGAAAGGTGGATGATATGAGTGATGAACGTTTAGGAACTTTGAATCAATGCTAGACCTAGGGCTTGATTTTGATTGTTTGATGTGGATCATGAACTTGTAAACCCTAAGATGTTGGATGTTATCTTTAGGATGAACTTGTTCAAAAGGTTTGCTAATTCAATTAGATGTATGAGAAAGGATGCATTCCCACACACCTAATTAAACAATTGACTTTGTTTAAGGATGTACCCAAGTCTAGAATGATGTTTTCAAAGGCTCTAAAGTTGTTTTTGGATGGATGAATTTTGATAAATGCTTGGAGGATAGATGAAAGTTTTGATGATCCTAAGAGACTTAGAGAGACTTTGTTTACTAAGCCAAGGTATTGAAGAACACACTTTTCTCTAAGAGCAATCAAAAGACCAATATGACCAAGAGATATCAAGCACATGTGTGGGGTCCAATTTGTTATCTTTGCTTAGTGTATTCTTTTTACCAAAAACAACCACTTGATTATGTTTCAAACTGAATGTCCAATGTCACAATTTCTTTTCGTCCCACAAAGTGCTATGTGGAAGTTCCAAGAAATTAGGACAAAGGTTGCCTAATGTTGACCTTTGTAAGAGCAAATTAAGATGTAAACCCAATTACTTAGGAACCTCTAAGGACATAGTCCCAAGGGTAAGCAATAGTTCTTGGGCTTTGTCAAAGGTATTTGCTCAAACTAAGGGGTTTGAAGTCTTGATGATGATGTTGAATGTTGGTTTGCAAATGTTTTCGAATACACACTGTGTTTTCCAACAAAGAATAATTACAAGCCCTATGGATGTGATAGACAATGTTTGTTGAGTCCCCACTTGGAAAAGTCGGCTCTGCCCTTTTTGGATGGTTAGATGCTTATTGCTGGCTCCCCTCCACGGCCTCACTTATCTGGGGGCAGCCAAGCACCAGCACCCATAGAAACTCCATGGCATGCTTTCCATCTCTAAAATGCAAAATTGTGGGGAAAACTGAGCGGCAGTTCTTGCACCAACAAAGCTTGATTAAGGATTTGGCCAATTCTAGCACATGGGTTCTAGTAGGACTTTCCGTTTGTGAAGGAGATTGACCCATACGGCAGAGTCCCCTTTAGGATCCATCTACAGCCAAGACCAGCAGCGTGATTATGGCGTTTAACCAAAACCCTCATTTATATCCAGGCTGGAAATATAGCTTTAGAGTATTGCAGGTTGAGTGTCGCTTGGTAGTACTTTCCCAAAGTGGGCCCTCTAAGATAAACAAAGCGAGCAAAGACTTCTGTCCTTAGCTTCTAGGTAAGTCTTTGATGGCTTTCGAAAGAAGATAATGCGAAGATGCCCCTACTCACACTGCATACAGATGTTCAATTTTTAAGCCCAAATTGAAGTGTTTCAAAGCAATAAAATGTATTTTGGTGTTTCCTCTTGCACCTAGATGTACAGTATAAAGGGAGAGGATAAATTACTCAAAAAGACAATCCACACAAATCAAACACTTGCGTTTTACACCTTCAAGCAATTGTGAATTCATTTTGGCACCAGTAGAATGAAGATTGCTTGTCCAATTTTAACCCAAAACAAAATCTAGTAGGTTTGTTCTAAGGTTCGTTTTAAGCCCTTTGCAATGAAAATGAAATTGTTCGTTTTAGCCCCAATTGAAAACTAATGTTCTAAAACGAAAAGGAAAACAATTTCGTGAAGTGTTGATCAAACACTTAAAGTGTTAAAAAACACATTGTGTTTTCAAAGAAAAGAAAAAATCTTTCCCTCCTTTCGTTTTCGTTTTGTGAAGTAGTTTTTAAAGTGTTAAAAAACACATTGTGTTTTCAAACAAAAATCTTCCTCCTCTTTTGCTTTGCACCTTTTTGCCTTCGTTGTTTGTACCTCCTTCGTTAGTCTTTGTTTCCCTTTTGTACCTTTGTACCTTTTGTTTTGTTGGCTTTTTGGTACCTTCGTTTGTACCTATAAGATGAAAAAGACAACAATGTGAGACCAAGCTACTTAAATGATTTCACATATTGACTCATTAATACGTATCTTGATTCCAATGAATTTAAGGAAAGTCTTATTCAAAAGTAGACAATTTTGCAACGAAAAGGACTTCCCTTGCTAATAACCCACTTTTATCACACTAAATCCTATCATTCTTGTAAAGACCAAGTAAGAGAAAATCCCTTAATCCTCAAAATGTATGTATTGATGACCTTCCTTCCCTGATAAATATAAATTCTTCAACATTGGCAAACAACCACTTTGCAATAGCTAATTATGGACAGCAATATCGATATTAGGAAAGGCAGCAAATGGTAGAGACTAAAATATATAGTGCTGGGACCCATGGCATCTATAAACTATGGTGCATAAGCTATTAGTTCCCTTTCTAGGATAGACACAATTTCACGGGAACAGCGATAAAGCAGCTCCTTTTGTGTGCAGCACAACGCACTAGCTATCAAGCAAGAAGAGTCCAGTGAGATTACATACAGAGAAATCCAATATTAACAAGGAACAACCATATTAAATAAAAACATCATGACGTCAAAGGGGGCGCAGCAATTGGTAAAAGCTTGTGGCAGCAAGTGAAATGAGTGATATGACACATCGAATCTCCCTGGACTGTCATTCGCTGTGAAAAGCTACCTTGGTCTATGAGTGAATGACATGATTATGATTTTAATTGGTATCTGCAAAAAGCCAACGATTTCAGGCTAAGAGATTCATTATTATTACCAACTGCTCATGAAGACCAAAGGTGAGGCCGACTCTGCCTGTCAAGGATTTGACATTTTTATTGATTCTATAAGACTCTATTAAAGCTTCCTGTCAGAAAGATACGAAAAATAAAGAACAGCTCTCATAAGCATTTAAGATCCCTACTTGCCTAAGTCGCGCGCCTTTGCAACTTACTTAAAATCACATTTATAAACTACAAAAAAGAAGCTGACTTTTTAGAGATCTGTGAAAGATTTGAAACTTTCAATGTGGTTATGCGATATCGATGCAGCATCCTCACAACCTTCATCACCAAATTTTCGCTTGATAGTGAATCCTTTTCAAACAATAATAATAGATCTCATCTTTTTCATACGGGTAGATCTTTACAATCTTTAGTAGCTTTTTAAAAAGATCAATAACTTCAATCGGTATTATGAGCTTAGAAGGCAGAAAAGAACATATGTGTGTTAGAATCATAAATGCTTTGGACAATTCTATACCCTTATTTAATGACAACAAATCAGATCAAACTTATCACAGCGGCGTAGTAGTTATAGGTTTCGATTTATCTTACCCATTTTGACTTTCTTACTTGTCCAGCGGTACAAGACAAAGTACCATAGTAGAAAGATGATCATGGGCTGTTGTAGATACTTCCAAAGTTAATTCAAGATTACCTTCTTTCCTTCAACGACAGCAAACACACCTCTTCACTTTTCGGGCCTATGTTGATGCAATAACTAATGTAGTCACCAAATCTTCAGCTCGTTGCTGCAGCTGGAGATAAATGGACGTTTGATAATGAGTGATTCGCTCGTAGACTAACACATTTCTGCAGGAGCTATCAAAGAATGGAAACCCGAGTGAAAGCATGCTTCATACGGCTCAACTACAATGACTATGGTTACTAGCAACATTGTTTGTGTTAGGAGGTGATTGGCTCATATTTCAGAACCGTTGTTATACTCTTCCTAATCTTTAAGAATGGCGCAACTTCAACAACTCTTGGTAATGTAGTTGGAGATGTCTCACAGGCTTAAAGTCCTCGTTTGAGCATCCTACATTCCAAATTGGGCCTTCGTTTCGAACCCACAACAATGAATGCTGCCTAATACCTGAAGTTATAGTAATACTCTTCTTCCTACAATTTCTAAAGTTGCACGCAACTTATGAAATACATAAAATGTTAGTATGATCTGAAATCAAGAACTATCCAAAAAGAAAAGTATATTACACATCTGAGGGCGCAAAGAAAAAAAAAAATCTAAAGATCTGATAACTTTGTGTGCTGCGGTTAATGTCAAATAATGATTTCATGTAATATTGAAAAATGGTTTCTTATGATTAGTGACATGAGCTGCGTTCAGAGTGTTCGGGTCTTTATAATGCTGCCATAACATTCACGGGTCTGAAGAGCAAAGCAATGAAAATATAAGGCAAAATGACACAAGAAACCATTAGCAATGATATATCCGTGTGCATAATATCTCTTCATCTAAACAAAACCTGTAGACTTAGGGAGACATTCATTATGTAAGATTGAGTGCTCAATCCTGGTTAAACATTTGTGAGCATGTCATTGCTTATTGCTCCTGTAAATGATAAGATTCAATGCCTAATGTATCATAAGATTAAATGCATATCATCAGGATAATCAAGCTGAGCAGAGCTTAACATGGAAAGCGGTGTTACAAGCCAAATTGTTATGAAGGGAAAGCACACGGGTGTAAAGAAATGCAATCAGCCTATGCCTAAAATAGACTTATCATAGAAACTTTAGAAATTTTCCTAACTGTTATGTTACTGAACAGCTGCACAGTCAAGAAAAAAGAAAGCCCTCCCTCTAGCGCCATTTTGTGGATGCTAAAATCTGCAAAATGTGATTAGAAAACTAACAATAAAACCTGCATAATCATTAGTATTTCAACAACAAATTAAGATATTCAACATCCTTATGAAATAACACATCATGTTCAAAATGCAAACAAATGACAAAGGATCTAAAGCAAAAGCATAAGAAAACATGATGCAAACTATCTCATATTGGATTGGTGTCACATGTGCTAGTGACCCTTTCCCAATCCTTGACCAAAGCTTAGGATAAAAATGCTATGAAGATGGTGGAGATGATAAATGGACAAGATAAGTTCTCAAAGAGAATGACCTTGCATCAAGTTGTGGAGCTTGTGAAGGATTTGCTTGAGGATGAAGCTTGCATTTAAGGATTTTCAAAATGCTAATTGTTGAAAAGGGACCAATGTGGGATCAAAAACAAGCCAATGAATTGAGAACACTTGTCATCATGTGATTATTTAATGTGTGTGCAAGATTTGGAAGAGAGTGTGAGAGGGAAAATTTGAATTCAAATTTTGCCATAAAATCTTGAGAGGGACAAGGAAAAACAGCCAATAAATGCCATGTTTGACTTGTCATGTTGAGGGAAAATGAGTGTTTTAATAAATCAATAAAATTGATTTATTGTGCAGAAATAGCTAGAGTCTAGATAATGCAAGTGGGATGTGATTAGTATTAGATTAGGATTAGATGATGATCATCTTGATTAATCTTGATTAGATGGTTGACTTTTGGACTTTGATAATTGATTTATTTATTTTAAATCGAGGAAAAGGATGGAAAATGATTTGAGTTTTGATTTAAATGGCACGTTTAAAAACCTTAGGCAATGAGATTATTTAAATGGATAGAAGGTGATGAATGGATCAATGCAATATCTAGTTCAATTGATAAATGATCGTCCGAATGCATAATGTAAATTTTGCATGTCTACAAGTAGAATTTTCTTATAACTCCCATCATGCATCCTTAGGTATGACACATTTTGAGGCCTTGTATGGGTGAAAGTGTCACACTCCAATCAGTTGGGACAAATTGGAAGACATGATCATAGTGGGTCCTAAAATGTTAAAAGAGATGGAACATCATGACACTCATCAAGAGAAGATTGAAGGAGGCAACAAATAGAGATAAGAGCTATGTCGACAGAAAAAAAACCTTTAGACAATTTGCAGTTGGGGACAAGGTCTTTCTAAAAATCAATTTGTATAAGAGCTCAATTACCTTCGAGAATTCATTAAAGCTAGCTCTGAGATACGTGGGCCCATTTGATGTGTTGGAAGTAATAAACCCGGTTGAATATAGACTTGCTCTAGCCCCTGCTCTAGATTGACTCCATAATGTGTTTCATGTTTCTTTGTTAAAACCATACCACCTAGACATGTCTCATATACTTGATTGGCATTCTTTACAAGTGGAGGATCCAAGAGTGGTGCTAGTGTAGCCCATTAGAATTATGGATAGACTCAACGTCAAGTTGCGAATTAGGGACATTGTTCATTACAAGGTCCAATTGGACCAGTATCATGAGGACAATGCTACTTGGGAAGATGCAGAGGAGATATAATGTTCTTTCCCTCATCTGCTTTCTTAGATAGACTACTGATGAATGTCTTATATTGTTGTCAAATGTTTTGGAATTGGTATTGTAGACATCTAAATTTGATCGCTCCCACACAATCAAATTCACCCTTTTATTCGTCCATTTCGTCAATATTAATTTATTTAATTAATATTGCACCTTTTGCTTAAAGACCCTAAATCATTTAATTTAACAATTAAATACTTTACCATACACCTTTTCCTCTATAGATCAAATAAATATATCAATTTATTTAATTTATTCATTTGACCTCTTTGAATTAAATCAATTTTAAATTCCTCATTTGTCTCTCTCCTTGTCACATCCTCCATAATCCTCTTCTAATCTGGATTAATTTAATTAATTCATGATTAGGATGTGCATTCCCCTAATCAGGGATTAATGCCAAATCTTCCATAATCTCCCACTTGCTTCTAATCTTTCATTAAGTTTCTTAATCATGTGTTTGTACAACCTAATCAAAGTCATTAGCCACATTTAGCATGCCTTTTTAGTCAACCTTTTCATTTGCCTTTCTTGGCATTGACCCTCTTTCCCATGTGAATTTTTAATTCACATTTATTCACCCTAGGTCCCTCTCTTCCCCATATGAATTTTTAATTCATATTTTATCCTTCCAAGACTTACTTTATCCTCATGTAACTTCTAGAACATTAGACTTGTCACATCACCCACATGTGACAAATTCCCATAATCATGGAAACCCCCTTTTATCCATTAGATTCTATCAAGAATGTGAATTTTTAATTCACACGTATTTCTCCAACAACCTTCTCATTCCCCATGGTGATTTTTGAAGAATTCTAAAATTCCTCAAGTGTCATTTTCACTCTCATTTGGGGACAAGAAGTTCCTTTTTTGAGGAAATCTTCTCATCCTCCAAGTACTTACAAGGTACTTGTCCTTGCTCCACTTCATGAACCTCTCCTCCACCTCACTTCTACATCATCTTATCCTTGGCCATCTCACATTCCACATGTCAAGATGTGAGGGCTTGTGAGTCCTCAACTCACCATATCCCTACATCTTGATCTTGGTGGCTTAATTTCAACCATTGAATTCTCTAGAGAATTCAAATTTCTCTATAAATACCCCCTCTTCTAAGGCATTTAAGGGACTTAGCCATTTTGCACCCTTATGCTTCCAAATTGTCTACTTAATTTGCAAGCATTATTTCAACCATTTAGCCAATCTACTTAGTCATTTTGCATTTGCATCTAATCATATTGTTAATCTTGCATTTAGCCATTTCCATAGCCATCAAAGGAGCATACAAGCTTACAATCACAAGGGCCAACCAAGGAATTTCAACAACAACCATTTATAATATCTATTTTATCTTCTTTGTGTTATCAATTTCTTAGGCTAATCTTGAGGTGTCCCTTTGTGTTTTTCTCTCATTGCATTATAGTTGTTTTTGCATCTCTAGGATAGATAAAACATTTAGGATCACATTTCTGGCATGCCCGGTGGGACTCACAAACGAGTCCCTTTATTTTATGCTTGTTGTTGTTAAGTTGGTTACAGGAACAGATCACAGAGGGGTGAATATGCCCTCCTAGTTACTGCAGAAAGGAAAATATGCCCTTCTGGTTATTGTAGAAGTGCAGATACGCCCTCCTGGTTACTGCAGAAGTGCGAATACGCCCTCATGATTGCTGCAAAGGGGCGGATACCCCCTAACCCATATTCTATTTCTAACTAGTTTGTTGTAGAGGGGTGGATACACCCTAATCTATATTTTGTTTCTAACTAGTTTGTTGCAAAGGGGCAGATACACCGTAATCTATATTTTGTTTCTAACTAGTTTGTTCCAGAAGGGTGGATACAGCCTAATCTATATTATGTTTCTAACTAGTTTGTTGCAGAGGGGCGGATACGCCCTGACCCATATTCTATTTCTAACGAGTTTGTTGTAGAGGGGCGGATATGCCCTAATCCATATTATGTTTCTAACAAGGGGCTGATACGCCCTAATCTATATTCTATTTCTAACTAGTTTGTTGTAGAGGGGTGGATATGCCCTAATTTATATTCTGTTTATAACTAGTTTGCTACAGAGGGGCGGATATGCCCTAATCTATATTATGTTTCTAACAAGTTTGTTGCAGAGGGGCGGAAATGCCCTAATTTATATTTTATTTCTGACTAGTTTGCTGCAGAGGGGCAGATATGCCCTAACCTGAGAATTATTTCTAACATTTTACTGCAGCGGGGTGGATTTTCCCTAATCTAAAAACTATTTCTAACATTTTACTATAGTGGGGCAGATTTGTCCTAACCTGAGAATTGTTTCTGACATTTTACTGCAGTGGGGCGAATTTGCCCTAATCTAAAAATTGTTTCTGACATTTTACTGCAGCCGGGCGGATTTGTCCTAACCTAAGAATTATTTCTGACATTTGATTGCAGTGGGGTAGATTTTCCCTAATTTGAACACAGTTTCTAACATCTTACTGTAGAGGGGCGAATATGCCCTCCTGGTTACTACAAAAGTGTGAATACGCCCTCCTGATTACTGTAGAGGGGTGAATACGCCCTCTTGATTACTGCATAATTTCAAATACGCCATCTTGATTACTGCAGAAGTGTGAATACGCCCTCCTGATTACTGCAAAGGGGTGGATATGCCCTAAACAACACATTTGGGAAGGTAAAACAGGTATTTTAGCTTCATTTTTGTCTCATTTTTTGCTGTTATCAGGATTTAACCCTTAACCTTGCTTGTTTGTGGGAATAGTTTGATTTCTTGCTAACATTTTGCAGCATATTTTTGTAATTGATGAAAAACGGTGGTTAAAACAACTAACGCTTGCTTGCAGGGCCATTTGCTTGTGCAAATTTTAAGTCTTTCTTGTTGTTTTCATCTAGGCACATAGTTTAATTAGGGGAAAGTAAAATTTCTGCTTGTTGTCTCTATTTTCTTTGTGTCACCTAAGGGAGGAACTAGTCTGATTTCACTTTCCCCTTGCACTTCATGTGAGCCTGGGGAGTAGTTGGAAATGATTAGTGCCTTCCTTTTAGAGGGACCTACTGGGGGATTTCATCACCCCAAGGGACGATCCCAACCACGTGAATTGGTAGGGTATAAAATGGGGGGAGAGCCAAAGTTGTACCCCAATCTAGTCACGTAGTGTCTGGTAGAGCGTCGAAGCTAGGGTGATACCTAGATAGATGTGAAGAGTTGGTCTAAGCCATTCAGTATCTCGTTGGGGTTCTCAACTCATGCTTGTGACGGGCTGGTGTTCACGGTTTGGGCCTCACATACCGATAGTATATCGAGGACTCCCTAGAAGCCTTGTGCATCCTAGAGTAAGACCTTTGTTGGCCATACCCTTAACACTAGTGATAGGATTGTGCTTGCTTAAAATATTTTTTGTGAGAAACCAATAAATTTTTGACAAGCCAACCTCAGTGTTATCATTCCAAGTCCTTTCCATAGTCATTCCCATCCAAACCAAGTCACTATTTTCCACAGAAGGGTGAATATGCCCTCTGGTTTACTGCAGTGGGGCCCTGCAATTTATTGCAGAGGGGCGAATACACCCCCTTAAACAGTCAATTCCGCTCCGTTTGATCACTCCAAGTCTCCATTCAACCATTTAACCATCCTAAGCCTTCATTTAATCATCCTAAACCTTCATTTAACCATTCCAAGCCTCCTTTTAACTGTTTCAAGTATCCGTTTGACCATTTTGGGGAACCCATTCCATCGCTTCGCCATAGGTTAAACTTGAGATCCTAAACTTTGTCATTTATCATGACCTCAACATTTGCACTTTTCACAAAGATCACTTCGATACCACCCCCATCATCCAAAAACCTTTAGGACATCATTAGTTTGCACCCTTCATCACCTTTCCGTACGAAATCCTTTAAACCTTGTTTTGGAAATTATTACCTGAGTTAACCAAGGCGTTTGAGTTTGATCATTATCCTACATTGCCTTCAACCCAATCAATCCACTTCTATCCTGAGGTGGATTCGTGTTGAAAGCTAGCATCATCAACCCAAATCAATCCATTCTTATCTCAAGGTGGATTCGGCACCACAATCAACCCCTTTATCTGATCAACCAACGTATTAAGTCACCAAGGGTGATTTCCAAACTAGGTTTAGAATCTCTTCCATCGACCAATCCTAATTCATCATCCGATCCAAATCAAAATTATCCAATTCATCCAAACAATCCAATCCAATCTATCTCAACAATCCCATCCAATCAAAAGTATGACATCCTCCAATCAAAATATGATTTCATCAAAATCTAGTCAAAATCCAATATAATAAAATCCAATATCATCCAATCATCCAATCAGAGTCCAATTAAATCTACCCACGCCCCTCATCCAATCAATCAATCTTCATCCAATCAAATCTTTCATCAAGGACATCCTTATAATCCACCCATAGCTCATTTGCATGCCCGTTCAAACTAGGTCACAAGCTAAGAAGCAAATGGCACAACAACAAGGTCAAAATTCCCAAGTGAACATGTCTCAAGATCCTAATAACGGTGCAAACATCTCCTAAAATCCTACTAATCGTACAAATGTCTCTCAAGATCCTAACAATGCAGTGAACATCCCCCAAGACCCTCATAATGACACTTCATCACACTTCAACACCGAAAATTAGAACAACTCACCACATGGTGAAGAGAGTATGGTTAATCAACCTAAACTTACACTAGAGGAACACTTTAGTAATCCCACCAATGTGCAAATGATAGATCGCCTATTCGAACAACACGAGGAAGTGATCTTGGCCCCCCTAATTGAAAAAGGAGTCAAACTCCTAACAATTGTTGACCTATCTAAGTACATCAGTGCCACATCCAACATACCCCAAGCTTCGCAAAATGTACCAGGCGATTCCTACATCCCCAATATACCTCCTATAGAGGGTTGGTATCAACCCGAATTTGACAATAACATCCTTTATCACGTTAATAATCCCGCACACGCCGCAATCTTAGTTATGGGGGCCCCTCAAGTGTTTGATCCCAATAATCCTTTTACCTATGGTATGTCGCAAACTGTGCCACAACGTGCACCATTGATGCTAACTGCACCACCCCTTTTAAATCAACCTCCAGTAAGTATTGGGGGAAACTCTTTCACCACCTTGCCTCCACCTCCTGGGGCCACAAGTCTACCACCGCTTCCACAGCCTCCTCAATCTAACATATCCTCCCAATTACTGCCACAAAGTACATCCCAACCAAATATCGCCATTGGTACCCAACAACCTCCATTGCAAAATGCTTCTACATCATCCCAACCACTTTTACAACAACCCCCACAAAATCCTTTGATTCAATCCCAACAACCACCACACCAATCCCAAGTTAATCCATCTCGACCTCCCATTCCAACCATATCCTCATTGCTTGCATCTATTTTTTTCCTTCAAGCTCAACTACAACACAACCTATCTCGACCCACGCAACAGCTAACATCGCATCAACCACCCCCCCAACATTATCTCTATCACAACCAACAACAGTTTCAACAACCACCTCCCTATGTGGCCTCTCAACAGTCACAACAATACCAACAACCTTAGCTAACCAATCCGCAACAATCTGTTTATGCTCCCCAACAGTATACCACATACTCTCATCAGGCCAATCCATATTATACCACACAACAATAGCCCGTGACACATCAATAGGGGGCCCCATCATCTCATTATCAAAACCCATATTTCAACCTCCAAATGATATCTCAGCAGGACCCTCTATCATCCTACCACCCATATCCAGCCAACCCATCTTTGGCTCCCACGCCACCAGCCAATGCAGATTTGTTGGAAATCAAATCCGCTCTAAAAGATATTCAAGCCAAGATTGGAAAACAATTGTTCAAATTTGAAGACATATGTCCTTATCCATTCGATCCCTCCATCTCATTGATCCCCTTCCCTAAACACTTCGAAATACCAAAATTCGACAGATACAAGGGAAACAAAGATCCTAAAGCCCACCTCCAAGAGTTTTACTCCCAATGTCAAGAGGTTATGCACAACAATGATAACTACCTATTGCGTCTCTTCCCACGGAGCCTAATGGGATATGCCTTGGATTGGTTTATGGGTCTAGAATGGGCGTCTATCAAATTTTTCGTATATCTTTCAGAAAAAATCATTTCTTACTTCTTCAATCTAGAAAAAGACACTGATACCTTGGACCTTCTTAAGGAGAAGCAGTGTGATGGTGAAACCTTTATCAGCTACCTCCAAAGGTGGTGTACGTTGGCAAGCCGAATGAAAACCCCTCTCAAAGAGAAATACATGGTCACCCTCTTTGTGGAGAACTCACATCTCGACATGGCTCATAATTTTAGGTTACACAGTGTCACCACTTTCGCTGAGATAGTGGAAAAAGGACCCATCCTTGAACATGCCCTTATTTCCAAAGGGCACATCAAGATACACAACCATGACAAAGAAAGGCCATCTGACGATAATTCACACTTTTGGAACAAGAACAAAAACACAGTGAATGATGGTGTCATTGACACTAAACATGTTTAGGTAGCCAATACATCCCAAAGGCAACAACCATCTATACCCAATGCCATATCCGTGCCATAGGGGGCATCTCATCCTCCTTAATAGTCAAACCAAAATAGTCAAGGGAATGGAAAATGCCAGTATACTCAATTAGGAGAACCCTTGAGTGTCATCTTCAATAAGTTGTTATAGGTCAACTATCTGATAACATATCTTATCACCAAACCACTTGATGGATCCAAGCCTAAACTAGCCTAGTTTAGGGAGAATGAATATTGTGAATTACATAATATTAAAGGGTATACTCTAAATAAGTGTCAAGGTCTCAAAAACTATGTCCAAGATCTTATCGATTGAGGAGATATCAAAGTCGACACCAGTCAAGCTTCATCATCCAATGCTCAATTGTAGATATATTAAAATGCCTTCCCTAACCATAATCAAGGTGCAAGAACCTCCAACAACAATCCCTAAGACAATAGCACAAATAACATAAGCTATAAGAATGTACCCCTCAATTATGATGGTATTGTCCATTACATTGAGCAGGTAGAACCCTGTGTGTCCATGATACATGTTAAAGATAAAGATCCCCAATGTGTTGTTGCTACCCGATGATCCCGCATTACTGTTCCTGCAGCCTCCACACTCGCCCATCCAAATCCCATAAACTCTTAGTACAACATTCTTGATCACTTAGGAAAGACCCTTGCTCAGATCTCAATCTTGGATTTGCTTAAGTCTTCTCCCGTGCATCAAGAAATACTCAATAGAGCTTTACAAGAAACTCACGTACCTAATGACATCGATCCCACATGGTTCCAAGCTTTGGTAGGACACCTAACTTTATCTTACTAGCTACACTTCAGCCATATGCCAATCACAACTATCCCTTACACATCGAAGTCCTGGTTGCCCTTCATAAAATAAAAAAGGTCCTGGTAGATAATGGTTTTGCCGTCAATCTATGCACTCTAAAGTTCATAAAACAAGTAGGGTATACTCAAGCGGATTTGAGTAATCAAATCATCATGATCAAGGCTTATGATAATGCAAAAAGAAATTATGAAGGGATTATCAGTCTTCCTATCTAGGTTGGACCTATAGTTCAGTACACTACCTATCATGTCCTTGATATGGACTTACCATATAATCTCCTCCTCGACTTCCCATGGCTCCATGCCATGCAAGTTGTCCCCTCCACATACCATCAATGCCTAAAGTTCTCGGTTAATGGACAAGAGATCACCATTTATGTCGACCCACAACCATTTGAATACTGTCGCGCTCTAGAAGCATCATTTCCCCATTTACATTATTGTCCTAGGGTCGAAATGGGGGAATCTCAGTCATCATCCTCCAATCCATCATCCACCACGAAAACCACTCCATCTCCCACCACCAATCTTACCATCACCAAAGTCCAAATCATTGACAAGGGGTGTGGTGAATATGAAATGCATATAGCTCTAAATGTGGCAACCATGTCACCATCACCACACACATACGACCAACCTTCACAGTCTACACCAAAAGAAGACAAAACCATCACCTTTAGTGCTAAAAAAATTCCCACTACCACTTTCCGGTCTCGTAGTTTAAAGACAGATGCCCCAGAAGAGGATATCAGTTAGTGGGTATACCGTGAAGAACCCCAACCAAATCCTCCTCTTAAGGAATACTTTTAGGAAGTATCCTTGGTCAACTAAGTTTGCAGAAAAGCATAACTACCAAGGTGGGGCCTAGGTAAGGAAGAATAGGGACCGTTGCAATCTATTGATGTATCAAAGCTACTGCGAAATATAGGCCTCATATATGAAAAAAAATAGAAAGGCCTTGTAACATCATCTAATACCTCCAATAGTGTTACTATGGAGAATGGTCCCTTGGAAGACATACCTAAGGAAGAATCCACTACAAGGGCATACATGTTGTGATCACAAACCTGGCTATCCATGTTCAATTGCTTTATCCGGTTTCTACTATTAGTCTTTTCCATCTCAATCCCACATTTGGATGCAATGGAGGCACACCAAATTTGATATACAACCCTCTAAGGGGATTGGGGGGAGGGATGAACGCCCAATGCAAACAAAAACAAGAAAATAAAAAATGGCTATCTAGTGAAACCTCCTAGGTGTTAACTTCCGACTGAAAAGTAAAATAAACGACGATCCGGGATAGTGAAAACCCCTCGAGGAGGCACTGGAGGATGGATACGTTCATCTTCCCCTTGTGCAAACTCAATTATCCACACAATCATCCATCCTAATTGAAGAAACTCAAGAAGTCAATCTGGGTACTATTGAAAATCCTAAGATCACCTATGTAGCCAAATCATTATCAGAGCAAGAATATTCTATCATCGCTCAACTACTCAAAGATGGTATCATTAACTTTGCTTGGTCATACTCAGATATGCCAGGATTAGACCATGCTTTAGTAGTTCATCATCTGGATGTTCACCCAGATGCCAAGCCTGTCAAACAAAAGCTTCAAAAAATGCATCCATAGGTAGCATTATTAGTCAAGAAGGAATTGGAGAAATTATTGGACGTTGGTTTTATCAGACCCATTGACTACTCTGATTGGATCTCCAACATAGTGCCTGTTTCCAAACCAAACAGAGACATTCAAATTTGCATAGGCTTTCAGCATCTTAACAAACCATGTCCGAAGGACGACTTCCTGTTGCCCAATATTGACATGTTAGTTGACCTTATTGCAGGCCATGAGATGTTGTCCCTCATGGATGGCTTCTCTAGTTACAATCAGATCTGAATTGCACTTGAAGACCAACACAAGACCGCTTTTACAACACCTTGGGGTAATTTTTGCTACAATGTTATGCCCTTTGGTCTCAAGAATGCAGGGGAAACATATCAGAGAGAAATGATTGTCATCTTCCATGACCTCATCCATATTATCATGGAAGATTATGTTGATGAATTGCTAGGAAAATCCAGAACCAGACCACATCACCCATCCATCCTCGTGATCCTATGGCAAAGGACGTTTGACTTTGATTATGATCTTTTCATACTTTTGGTTTTTGTTTATTAATTGAGCTCCCTATCATCACTTATCAAAGCCACTATGATCCATCATATTATGGTGTGTTTTGACGAGTTTATACAAGGGCATCTCTTGATCATTTCTTGTTGCTATCTGTTGGGTTGTTCTCACGTAGTACCCACTAGGATCCCTTGGATCCTGTGTTACATTGAGAACATCCCTTTGTGCTTGTGGTTATTCCAATACCTAGCTTGACTAAGGTCCCCATGACTTTGGGGTGTTGGGATAACCTTATTTGCTATGTTTGTTTCATGCATTTGATGCCAACTTGCCTTGGTCTCATATATGTTGGTATCTGGTATTTTATGCTATAGTAAAAATCAATGCTCCAAAGATGGAAAATTGCATTCATAATTGCATTTCATCACATGTACCCTTCATCCCCCCTTGTTCATAACCCATGACTCATGATTTTGGTTGTGCAAACTTTGATTCTTTTCCCCTTGGTTTTCCTCTCAGGATATTAATGGTTCTTGGCAAGTGCAGTATCACACCCACATTACACCTATCATCTACCCAAATTCCCATGCAAGTCCTTATTGATACTTAGGTTTACAAATTAATATTGCATGTTACATTGAGCATCTTAGTTTCATCTAATCTATATATGTCCATATTGACATTCACATAATACATACATCACCACCTGCATAATGCATTGTTAAGTCCATAATGATTACATTTCATACCACATATTCATCTCATCCATACAAAGCATCCATATAAACATAAATCATCATCAACGTCATGCATAATCACAACATCCACATAAGTATAAATCACTATCAACATCATATATAATTAAATCCATCCACATAAGCATAAAACATCCTACCCATGTACATACATTGCATGATCCATCATAAGAGCATAAAAACATATTCATATGAATAACATAAGTCATCCATCACATAAATCCATAAATCATGCATCACATCCTAAATCACATACATGTATCATATATAAAATCATCATACATAGAATCATAAATCATGCATCACAACATACATCACATCCTGCATTACACACGTTAGTGGTAAACCTCATAACATCATAAACATGCATAAACATGCAAAAAATCATGACAATCATAATCTTCTAACCGTACACATAGGCATCCATATAATCATTTGTCATAGCACCATGTCAATAAGGGAGGACATCTATCAAAATAATCACATGGTACAAAATTCCCATCACATATAGTTCGTAATAATCAAAAGTACATCATAATCATAAAATAAGGTACAAGCACAAAGATTTGCATAAAATATAATCATATGCCACTCTATATTGTCTGACCACTCTATACCTACCAAGGTCCAGTATCTTGTCACCTACCAAATAAGCTACCCACGTTTGATCTCTGCGGAGACTCTGGCACCGCCCCTCCATGAGAAGGGGTCCCCTGTGTCTCACTAAAGCCTCGAGTCCATGTCCCTAGTGACTGGGATGGTGCAGCCATCTGTGGAGTCGATCAAACATAATGAAATGTGCGTTGTGCTAGATCTGGAATGACATGCTGATAAGCGATCATCCAATAGTTCGCTTCCCTCATATGCTCTGTACCCTCGACAACCTGCTGTTGAGTGGTATTCTGCTCATACCTATACGTGTCTCGATCTCTGGTAATGACCCTTCTCTCCTGAGTCCAGGCATCCTGCACCAATCTCAACTAATCTCTCTCTAGCTCCACTCGTGACATCTGCTCTATGACCTCATCCCTCTCAGACTCCATCCTTTGTAATTATGTTTGCAATCTCTCCATCTCTAACCTTGTACCACCCCCACCACCCTACCCTACCTATGACTGGCTCTGTGCTGCATCTCTCTCAACAATCTCTGCTTGAGCCACTGTCGCATCCCTTTGTCCCTGTAAGATTTGCACCTATCTTCGAGCATCATCTCTCTCCCCCTGAATCACTTGAACCTGTTTGCATGCACCATCTCTCTCCTCCTTGAGGGCCTGGAAATATGCATATGTTATGTCCCTCTCTCTCTACACTGTCTCTAACTAGGCCTCTACTACCTCCACCCTTGCTCTCGCCTCCTCTAGAGATATCTCTATAGTCAATACCCTCTCCTGCAGCTCCGTCCTCTCACCCAGTAGTCCTACCATCTGTACCCTCAATGTATCCATCTCCCTCTTAGCCTACTGTCGACAATCCACTGTGACCTGCTCTCCTACCCCTCTAGACTCTGATTGTCCCTGCGCATATGTTATGGTCATCGCAGCCTATAGCCTGTCTCGATCCCAGGTCACCCTGGCTAACTCACCTTATATTCCCTCCATCTCCATGCGAATCCTATCTCTCTCTCTCTCCACATCTCGAAGCTCCATAGTCAAATGAAAATCCTAGAACTCAGTCCCTCTCTCCCTCTACTCAAACTCTAATCACCTCCGCCTCTCCTCTGCTATCCGCAGCCTCGCCTCAGCCCCCAGTAAAACCACAGGATCCTCAACTGATGTAGCTGGAACTACTGCTAATGGCTCCACTACATGAACCTCTACATCCATCGCATCAACCTCTACCTCATCCTGTACCTGCTTGACCCTGCTTGTCACCTGAATCCTCCTTGGCTGTCCTCTCCTCCCCACCCTCATCAGTCTCCTCGGCTCTCCTATAACCCTCACCTCCCCCCTCTGGCTCCTCCTCATCCTCGCTCGCCCTATCTTTGGCACATAAGGCTCTTGCTCTGCCACGCTCTGAACCCTCCTCTATCATCTCCTCCTCACCATCCTCTTCGGCTTTCCCATGGCCTTAGTCTCCCCCTATGCTCCATCCTACTATCCACCCCCTCCCACCTCCTCCTGTTTAGCCCTCACCTACACTCTCCTCTGATGTACTCTACCTCTTATGCCTATCTGCTGAACAACTACTCCCTCCACTGCACGTACCATCTCCACCTTTGGCTCACTCCCATCATCCTGCTGTGCTACATCTGGCTTTGGACCTATCCCACCCTCCTGTCATATTGCATCTCTCCCACCGTCGGGTCCTGCTGCATCCATCTCCTCCCCCACATCCATCATCACCCTAGCCCTCCTTCTCCGTCTCCTCCTCACCATCCTCTCTAGCTATCCCCTGGCCTCAGTCTCCCATTCCTCCATCTAACCCTAGTCCACCAATCCATGATCCTAGACTAGTCCCTAATCCCTCATCTACTCCTATCATGCCATCTCAGCCTAAAGTATACAAGTTTCTCACTCCAGAAGTTCTCCAAGGACTTATGACAAAGAAGACATCTGTAACCCCACATCATGAAATCATGGAGCCATGCTATCCCAATCCATCATCCATGGTCACTAGTGACGGGACCCTTCTCCGTATCACGCCTACCATTGGTGCTACCACCCCTAGCAACACTCAAACCGTTGACACCATCACACCCACTGAATCCATTAAACCCCCGTCTCCTACTATGAGCGTTGTCAAACCCATTGATGATGATCAAATCGAATCCCCTCCTCCCACTCCCAATATCACCGAAATCCCCTCTCATGAACTTCATGAACCCTCCAACCTTCCATCTCACCTACTTGAAGAGCCCATCCAACAGGCCTCCACTATCATGCCACCCACACAAGAAGAGTCATGCCAAGAGCTTGATCCAAAGAAGGATAGCATACCCTCTTCTCCAGATCAAGATCCTACCATCCCATCTAGTCCACCTCAAGATCATAGTCACCCATCCATTCCACCCCATGATCTCCTTGATTCCACCACTCCATCTCATGAGCCCTTATCTCCATCTCTATCACATGATCCCTTATCACCTGCTACCATAGATCCAAATCCTATCATGTCACCTAATCCCTCTCTTGATCCCTCACCACTCACTCCTCTTGATCAGGATGCTGCTACCCCATGACCTCCATCTCATGATCTTCCATCGTCACCTAAACCTACTATCCACACACCACTTTTATATCCCCTTAGTACTCTCACATTCTTCCATGGTGATCTCCTTGCTAAAGAAAAATAAAGCATATATACCACCCATCATCCTTCACCTAACAATGGACTCACACCATTTTTCTAGAATAACAAAAATCCTGTCACGGATTGAATGCTCAAGAACATGAACTATCAAGGAAAAGGTTTAGGCCTTCATGAGCAAGGTATTTTAGAGCCCATCCAGGTCAAAGAACAACTCTGTATGCGAGGTCTTGGACCTAGTTCCCAAGACTCACAATCTAACAATGTTGGTACAACCTCTATACGTCCTCAACGAGCCCCTTCTTCCAAAATAAATATAGGCTCTTCCCATCGCTCCACCAAATCATATGCTGCCATCCCTCCTCCATCGTATCACCTCAAAACAACTATCCATATTCCTCCATCTGCTCCATCCATTTTGGGTCCTTACATCCCTCCATCCACCATCTCCCATCCTTCATCTACTCCATCCATCTTGGGTCCTTATGTCCCTCCACCCACTATGTCTGTTTTGGGCCCTTATATCCCAAAATCACCTCCTCCATCTCATCTTATTCATCCTTTCATCCATCCACCACCTATCCATTTCGCCCATCATAAACATCCCACTCTCATGTCCCCTAATTAAGATCAACAAAGGCATGTACCCACACATCCTCCCTCTACACATAATTCCCATAATCCTACCTCCATCGCTTCACATCATCCATCCCCTCACACCCATCCCATTGCTATTAAAAGCACTTTGGATGTTAAAGTAAAAATGCATAAATCTAAAACATGAATCTAAAGTTCCTCATGTCCCCTCTAAAAGACATGTTGACAAAAAGAAAAATCAAATCCAAAATCCAAATCCAATTCAAAATCAAATCCAAAAGCAGAATCATATCCATCAGCCACAAAGGCCCACCAAAGAAAAGATCAAAACCATGTGGATCCCAAAGAAAAAAGATGCAATACCTTCAAATGAAAAATCTGTAAAAACATCCAAAGTTTCTAATCCAAAAGCTAATCATACACTCCCGTCATCTCCTCAATCTTTTTTGGGCCCTTATGTCCCAAAATTCACTATTCCATCACCTCCATTATCCCCACATTCTCCATCCATTAATCCTCCTATCATTTCACATCCACCACCATATATGTCGATGTTGATCCTAAACTCATCGTCCCATCACACACCTATCCCATCATTCCATCCATACACTTTGCAGCATCCCATCCATTATCCCACATATCTTCCCCATCAAATCCCTCTAATCCATTCTCTTACATAATCCATTTATCGTAATAGGGTTGTACCAACCTCAAATAGTCGCCTCACACATGGGCTCTTAATACCTCGTATGGAACTTGATGCTTGAGTCCTTCATCCATATCCTTCTTGTGTATCCACTTATCCATATCCCTATCCTTATCCATCTTCCTATACTATCACAAAAGTCAAAAAATCCAAAAAAGTCAACAAAGTCAAAAGTCAAAAGTCAAAAAGAAAAAAGAAAAAAGAAAAAAGAAAATCCAACACAGTAAAAAAGAAAAGAAAAGTAAAGAGAAATAACTCGTCCAATGGTGGAAACTTGGAAATTAAGCGCCTTGGATAAGTACCATGATGAAAACCTGGCAAACAAGCGTCATGTGTAAATCCCCATCTATCCTTTTCCACACTTGGGGGCAACTTATTGATATGCATTCCCTCCATCTGCTATGCTTCCTGCTATGCTTCCTGCTATACATCCTCCTCATTCATCCCCTCCATCCCACCTATCTTTTGCATCCTACCATCATATCCCATTTATCTCCAATCCCTCCATCCTTCTTGCGATCTTGATCAAAAGAGGGGAACCTCTCTATGCATGTTTTGGACACCTCTCGATATACATTCCCTTCATCCATGCTTTATCCTAACCCTTATCCACATCCTCTACCTTCTTTCTCCATTCATCTTGCATCCCTCATGCCTCATTATACATGACATATTTAGAGTGGGGGCATCTATCTTCTTGTGTGACATAGTCCTTGGAGACATCCTTCATCTAGCAAACAATCCCTTCCATCTCCCCATCCTTATCCCTCTATCCATCCATCACAAAAATCATTTCCATTACCCAAATTATTATCTATCCATTTATCCATCCAATAACCTTTTCCTCATCCAGATCCTTATCTTCCTATCCATCTATCCCAACATCCCTTTCATCTCCCCATCCTCATCCCCTTAACAATCTGAACAATCCCTCTCATCTCCCCATCCTCATCTCCTTATCCCTTCATCTTTATCCTCCTCCCATCTCATAATCCCTTGTCATTGGTATCTAGCTATAGGCTTCCCCTCATGCTAACCAATGCTATATGTCTCATCATCATCACTTCTACTTTTACACATCTTTTCAACCTCCTATCCTTTCTTATCGTTCATCTATCCATCCTATCATCCTCCCAATTCATTTTGATGATTTGGATAACTATCCCATCCCTGAGCTTCATGATCACCATCATCCTATCCAATCCAATAGGTCTATCTTGTCTCATCTTATCAGTCCTATCATTTTATCCCCTTATCTAGTGATCATCTCATCATCCCTTATCCATCATTTATCATCAATCCCTTATCGCACTATGTTGCCCCTGCGCTTTCATGTAGGCAAGGTCGATCATCTGATCCCTCGGGGCTCCTTTTGTCCATCCTATCTTTATCATCCATCATCGATCTTCATTATCCTCTTGCTCCTTTATCATCTATCATCGGTCTTCATTGTCCTCTTTATGCTTTTATCCATGGTCAGTCGTCAACCTTTTATCAAACTACAAGGGCTCTGTGCTTTCACGTAGGCAAGGCTAATCTTTGATCAGCCCCCGAGCCCCTAGGTCTTTAGGGTGTGTCAGTCTCATGTCTTATCTCCCTTCTATCATGTCATCAAGCTATGCCCTTATCTAGCTGGTTCTTAACAAATAAGATCCACTAATATCAATAGATCCACTCAGTTTTGAATATCCCGCGTCATATCGATCTCTTAGTTTTGATGCTTTTGGCTTTTATTTATCATTTGAGCTGCCTATCATCACTTGTCATGGTCTCCTTGATCCATCATATCATGGTATGCTTTGACTAGTCAACATAGGGGCATCTCTTGATCATTTATTGTTGCTATCTTTTGGGTTGTCCCACGTAGTACCCACCAAGACCCCTAAGGTTTTGTGTTATGCTAGGGCATCCTTTTGTGCTTGTGGTTATCCCAATGCCTGGCCTGACCAAGGTCTTCATGAATTTGGGGTGTTGGGATAGCTTTCTTGTCTGTTGTGTTTGTTTTATGCATTAGACACGAATCAACCTTGGTTCTTCATACCTTGACATCTTGTGTTTTATGCTATAGCAAAAATTAGTACTTCGAAGATGGAAAATTGCATTAGGATTGCATTTTATTTTCCATTCCATCACTTTGCATCCTCTTTCTCATATACCCTTACATTCTCTCATCCATTTTGAGAGCACATTTGTGTTCTCTTGAACCCACATGTCCTCTCGAGGGGGCATCCTCAATCCCTAATCTTCATCTTCACCTCCATCATTTTTTCCTTCCTAGTCACTCCTTCGAATGACTGGGGCATCTTTTCCAATCTAACCATCTTCTTTCAGGATCTATGTTTTAATATTCTTTGAAATGATGCTACTTCGTAACACCATCTCAAAGAGGGGCAAAATGTAGACACCTAAATTTGGACACTTCATTTATCCAAATTTATCCCCTTTCATCTAAACATCCTGTTATTTGCATTAATTAAGTAATATTACTATTATTTAATTAATACCCTTAATTCTGCCAAATCCCTAAGGTATTTAGTTAATAATTAAATACCTTATCTCTTTAATCCTCTTTTCATCAAATGAATTAAATAAATATGACATTTATTTAATTCCTCACATGTCACATCACTTTTTCTTAATCTTAATCAATCTCTTAATCTCTTCATTAGGGATGTGTACATGCCTAATCCTTGATTAGGATGTGTCACATCCTCCAACTTTTGCAAGTTGGCTTCTAATCCTCATTATCCTCTAATTATCTTCTAATTACTGATTAGTTAAACCTAATTAGTATCTTGGTCAATTCTCCCCATCCCCCAAGGAATTTTTAATTCCTTTTTATTCATCCAAGGCTCTTCTCTTCCCCATGTGAATTTTTAATTCACTTTTATTCCTCCTAGAATCCCCTTTTCACATGCATTTTTTAGAATATTTGACTTGTCACATCAAGTCACATGTGGACAAGTGCTTCCCTTTTTGGAACCTTGTCTTGTCCATGGGATTCTTCCAAGCATGTGAATTTCTAATTCACATTTATTCACACAAGATTCTTCTCATCCCCTAATGTACTTCCAAGGTACATGTCCTTCTTACACATCATGTACCTCCCTTCCACCTCACTTCCACATCATCTTATCTATGGCCATCTCACATTCCACATGTCAAGATGTGAGGGCTTGTGAGTCCTCAACTCACCATAGCCCTACATCTTGATCTTGGTGGCTCAATCTCAACCATTGAATTCTCTAGAGAATTCAAATTTATCTATAAATAACCCATGTTCTAAGGCATTTAAGGGACTTAGCCATTTTGCACCCTTATGCTTCCAAATTGTCTACTCAATTTGCAAGCATATTTTAGCTATTTAGCCAAGCCACTTAGTCATTTTGCATTTGCATCTAATCATATTGTCAATCTTGCATTTAGCCATTTCCATAGCCATCAAAGGAGCATACAAGCTTACAATCACAAGGGCCAACCAAGGAATTTTAGTAGCAAAGAAGGTATAACTATTTATAATATCTATTTTATCTTCTTTCTTTGTGTTATCAATTTATTAGGCTAATCTTGAGGTGTCCCTTTGTGTTTTTCTCTCATTGCATTATAGTTGTTTTTGCATCTCTAGGATAGATAAAAAATTTAGGATCGCAGGTATGCTATGATGATGTTTTGGCTTGGAAATAATATGATTGATAAATATGTGAAACAATTTTTATTTGACTAGACATTGATATGATGTGTCTTTCTAGTGGGGAAGGATGCCATATCTCGATTTCATTACTGCATTTTAAAAATTGAGGAAACTTAATTATTTGGAAAATAGAATTATCATTTATATTATGGAATTTGATAGAGTTCAATTGATGAGATTAAAAATGAATATTATGCAATTTTCTAATTTAAGAAATTAGTTTATGGGATTATCGGTTAAAGGTTACTAATAAGTGGACAAGTGTAAGAATGTGTGTGTAGGAATAGGTTGAAGGATGAGAACTTGATTGAGGTAGGCACGCTTAGCTGGATGACCATGATAAACAAGAATAAAATATGGAATATCACACACCACATTAGAATATGACATCTGCATGTGTTTGAAAAGTTGACAAATTGCATTCATACTTGGTGTGAGAACTATAACTAATGGAAAAAAAATTTGTGTGCTCTCATCTTGCTTTGTCAGTTTCGAAACTTATATTCAACGAAATTGAATAAGGAACTCAACTCATCTTGTATAAAAATGTGATTTCATTTGCTTATTCTTTTGGATGAATTTGGAATACGATTTGGATAGACAAATATGTAAGTGATTTCAATATACACACACACACATACATGTACATATGCATATATATATTCACATATTTGTTCTTGGGATTACATACATATGAAATCACTTACATATTTGTCTATATCCAAATTGTATTTCAAATATAACATGTTAAATATATATGTATATATATATACATACATATACACACAAATGTGTGTGAATGATTTTATTTGAATTTAATTTCACTCTTCAAAAGAGAATGATAGAATGTGGGTAAATTTAAAATTTGTAACTCCCACTAAAAATGGATAGAGGTCAATTCCCTTATGGCCAAAAAGCTTCAGTTAATGCTAAGAAAATGGAGGAGTGGGTGGCCAAATAACATAATGGAGACAGTAAAATTAAGACCCCATATCTCACCAAAAATAGCAGGGGATCATTTGAAGTTAGAGAATTGAAAGAATTCGGTAAAAAGAAAGAAAAGATAGGGAAAAGGCAGAGGAAGAAGGAGAAAATTGACTAGTTGGAGGATCTGTAGCTTTTCCAAGAAGGAAAAATCGCTCAAGGCAACACCTTTTCAGGTATTTCGATTAGTTCATCTTCGATCCTCTCATTTTGAATAAGTTTCCTATCTTGTAAATCGATGAATACATCTCTATACTATTTTTTCCTTAGTTCATGCTTTATGTTTTTGGGTTAATTGTACCCTTTCAAACAACCATGTCGATTGCTGTGAAACCCATGTGGGTTGAGCCGCTAGAAGGCTTTGTGTTTTCCATTTTAAAATTGTTTGATCCTATGTAGAAGGTTGGGTATCACACCCACACATGATTCTTGATGTCATTGATATTCTATCTCCACAATTATGGCCAATTGGTCGACCGATGAATAAATCTATGTCTTATGTTATCAGCTTGGTTATTTACCTGAGCCCTATGGATGATAGCTGAATGGAACCCACTGTTTTGTATATCATATGAGAATGATTTATCACTATTTTTGTTTGAAACCCCTTTTGTTGTATAAGGGTGGAAAATCATGCCTTCTAATGCAAGGTTAAAGGTTACTGATAAGTGGACAAGTGTAAGAATGTGTGTGCAAGAATAGGTTGAAGGACGAGAACTTGATTGAGGTAGGCACACTTAACCGGATGACCATGGTAAGCAAGAATGGAATTTGGAATATCACACACCACATTAGAATATGACATCTGCATATGTTTGAAAAGTTGACAAATTGCATTCATACTTGGTGTGAGAACTATAACTAATGGAAAATAAAACAAATTTGTGTGCTCTCATCTTACTTTGTCTGTTTTGAAACTTATATTCAATGAAATTGAATAAGGAACTCAACCCATCTTGTATGAAAAAGTGATTTCATATGTATGTAATCCCAAGAAAGAATATGTTAATATATATATGCATATGTATATGTATGTGTTTGTGTATACATATATATGTATACACACACATACATATACATATGCATATATATATATTCACATATTTGTTCTTGGGATTATATATATATATATACATACAACATATACACAAAAATGTGTGTGAATGATTTTCTTTGAATTTAATTTCACTCTTGATAGAACATGGGAAAATTTAAAATTTGTAACTCCCACTAAAAATGGATAGAGGCCGATTCCCTCATGGCCAAAAAGCCTCAATCAATGTTGAGAAAATGGAGGAGTAGGCAGCCAAATAACATAATGGAGACAATAAAATTAAGACCCCATATCTCACCGAAAATAGCAGGGGACCATTCGAAGTCAAAGAATTGAAAGAATTTGGTAAAAAGAAAGAAAAGATAGGGAAAAGGCAGAGGAAGAAGGAGAAAATTGACTAGTTGGAGGATCTGTAGCTTTTCCAAGAAGAAAAAATCTCTCAAGGCAAAACCTTTTGAGGTATTTCGATTAGTTCATCTTCGATCCTCTCATTTTGATATTATAATATTAATAATATATTATTATTGTATTATATTATAATACCACCCACTCCCTCAATTTTTTTTTTGTTGTTGTTGTTAATTATCCACTTTAATTGAGAATTTAGTCATCTTTATCAAACTGGCTTCAAATCATAGTTAAAAACATTAATGATTCATTAACATAATGAGTAATCAAAGTTAAAGATTGTAAATGTTATTTTTTTTATAAAATATGTGAAGGCCTTAAGATTGCACCGAGAGGAAATGCCTTTCACGCAATAGGTATTTTTTGTGCACCAAGCAACCTAGGCAGCCAAATGGCCTGCTTAGGTAGGGGTCCCATGAGGGGGGCTTAAGCTCTATGGATTATGATCAAACTCAAAAAAAAAAAGAATAGAGGAGTAATAATCATTTATTTAGTCAATTTTATTTGTCTGATATTAGTCATTTATTTGCAATATTCTACTAGTGTTAGTCACGTGACTAAATTTTTTAGTCACGTAGTCATTTATTTGCCAAATTCTACTAGTGGAATAAGTTTCCTATCTTGGAAATTGATGAATACATCTATGTATTATTTTTTCCAAGTAGTGCATGCTTTATGTTTTTGGGTTAATTGTACCTTGTCGATCGACCATGTTGATCGTTGTGAAACCCATGTGGGCCGAGCTGCTAGAAGGCTTTGTGTTTTCCATTGTAAAATTGTTTGATCCTACGTAGAAGGTTGGGTATCACCCTTACATAGGATTCTCTATGCCATTGATATTCTATCTCCACGATTGTGGCCAATTAGCCAACCGATGAATAAATCTATGTATTATGTTATCAGCTTGGTTATTTACCTAAGCCCTATGGGTGATAGCCGAATGGAACCCACTGTTTTGTATATCATTTGAGAATGACTTATCATTATTTTTGTTTGAAACCCATTTCGTTGTATAAGGGTGGTGAAGCACACCTGCTAATGTAAGGTTAAAGGTTACCGATAAGTGGACAAGTGTAAGAATGTGTGTGTAGGAATAAGTTGAAGGATGAGAACTTGATTGAGGTAGGCACGCTTAGCTGGATGACCATGGTAAGCAATAATGGAATCTAGAATATCACATACCACATTAGAATATGACATTTGCATATGTTTGCAAAGTTGACAAATTGCATTCATACTTGATGTGAGAACTACAAATAATGGAAACAAAAACAAATTAGTGTGCTCTCATCTTACTTTGTTTGTTTCAAAACTTATACTCAATGAATTGAATAAGGAACTCAACCCATCTTATATGAAAAAGTGATTTCATTTGCTTATTATTTTGGATGAATTTGAAATAGGATTTGGATAGACAAATATGTAAGTGATTTCATATGTATGTAATCCCAAGAACAAATATGTGAATATATATGTATGTGTGTGTGTATATATCATATTATATTTGAAATACGATTTGGATATAGACAAATATGTAAGTGATTTCATATGCATGTAATCCCAAGAACAAATATGTGAATATATATATGCATATGTATATGTATGTGTATGTGTTTATGTACATATGCATATGCATATATATATATTCACATATTTGTTCTTGGGATTACATACATATGAAATCACTTACATATTTGTCTATATCCAAATTGTATTTCAAATATAATATGATATATATATATATATATATATATATATATATGTCTATGTATATATATATGTGTGTGTGTGTGTGTGTATACATATGTATATATATACATGTACACACAAATGTGTGTGAATTATTTTCTTTGAATTTAATTTCTCTCTTCAAAAGAGAATGATAGAGCGTGGGAAAATTTTAAATTTGTAACTCCCACTAAAAATGGATAGAGGCCGATTCCCTTATGGCCAAAAAGCCTCAGTCAATGATGAGAAAATTGAGGAACTTAGGTAGCCAAATAACATAATGGAGACAGTAAAATTAAGACCTTTCAAAGTCATAGAATTGAAAGAATCTAGTAAAAAGAAAGAAAAGATAGGGAAAAGGCAGAGGAAGAAGGAGAAAATCTACTAGTTGGAGGATCTGTAGCTTTTCCAAGAAGGAAAAATCGCTCAAGGCAACACCTTTTGAGGTATTTTGATTAGTTCATCTTTGATCCTCTCATTTTGAATAAGTTTCCTATCTTGTAAATCGATGAATACATCTCTGTATTGTTTTTTCCTTAGTGTATGCTTTATGTTTTTGGGTTAATTGTACCCTGTCGATCGACCATGTCGATTTCTATGAAACCCATGTGGGCCGAGCCATTAGAAGGCTCTATGTTTTCCATTTTAAAATTGTTTGATCCTACGTAGAAGGTTGGGCACCTACATGGGATTCTCAACACCGTTGATATTCTATCTCAACAATTGTGGCCAATCGACCGACTGATGAATAAATCTGTGTCTTATGTTATCAACTTGGTTATTTACCTGAGCCCTATGGGTGATAGCCGAATGGAACCCACTATTTTTTATATCATATGAGAATGATTTATCACTATTTTGTGTTTGAAACCCCTTTCGTTGTATAAGGGTTGTGAAGCACGCCTGCTAATGTAAGGTTGAGCGGTGACATTCCATGTTTATATCTTTAAATCTCACCACCCACTGTTAAAATGGCACAAATGTCGATATATATGTGAACACCAATGAATTTCTTATATTTATATCTGAGTCAAGCATTGACTCTACTTTGTGCTTACACATGCATTTTTGAAGTGTTATATATTACTATGGGTATAAACCCATGGTTTGATAGATATTGGCCACCATTTAGAAACCCCTTTAGGGTATCACTATAATGCTATCAACGGATGATAGCATGAGTATTGTTCTCTCTTGAGGGATGTTTTCAATGGGTAGAGTATAATTTTGATTTTAGTGTTCACTATCCAAGTGGATACCTTGATCGAGGAAACAAGTATGGCTATTTAGATGGTAATAAAATGAATGCATAATGTTTTATGTTTTATGGGTGATGTGATTAGCTATGTTTCATTGACCCATTCTTTTAAGTCCTTATGAAAAACAAGTGACTGTGAAATAGATGTTTTCGTTTGAATCTAAACTGGGAATAGATGATAACTTAATTCTAAAAGAGCATTCAATTGAATTGACGTTGTTTCTCTTCTTCTCTGAATATGAAAAGTATACTTGTATGAACAAAAGTTTATTTATATTTTTAGAATGTATACACATATTCTAAAACTATTCATTTCTAGGAATATATGTGAACATGCATAAAGATTCCTTTATGCATGCTCACATACATGCGGTATACCTTCTTATTCATCTTGATTATTTTACTTATTGAGAAAGTTATATATGTTTTGCAAATGGAACCAAACTGTGAACTTGGAACAGTATTGAATTACATTTACATATGATAATAGATGAGTGGTTATACCAAATGTCAATGAATATTGTTTGGTTTTATAAATTGGAATGATATAAAAATTCTTTGGTAGACTGTAGCACACTAGAATGTTGCCAATGGATGGTCTAAAGGGAGGGATACCCCTTGATATGATAAGATTTTCTTCAAGGAATGGGTTCCAGAGAGTAGATTTGCTTTTCCAAATTTAACCAGAGCTGTATTTCATACAACATGAGCTTGGCCAAGCTTTGCAGTCATTTTTATATATTTGTATACAAAACAAACTGTGTTATTTATCCTCTCTCTATTGTATTGATTTACCTAACATGGAACTTGCATATTCTAACAAAGTAGATAGAAATGCATGTAGTTAGGCATGCACAAATTATGCCTTGCGAACTGTATCTTTTGCTAAGTGTTATGTGCAGGTTTGGGTATTATTCGACTGACTGAAGAATTCCAGAGAAGCATTGCTTCGTGGTTGGGTAGAAAAGCACCCCAATCACATTCTTGTCCACTAGTGGAGGTGAGCTATCATGAAGGAATCATATCAGAATTCTATTATGTATTGTATCATTGATATAAAAGAACAAATGATATATTTATAAGAAAATTATGTAAATTTAGATTGACTATGAGGTGTTGAATGCCTAGTCAAACATGAATGTAACTATTGACATATGGAAGTGAATATATTTATATTTCAAATTTATTTATGATTTATGATGTAAAATTGCTAAATGGAATTAGCTATGGGATTTATGTCAAAAATTTGATATTCATGATGTCAATATTTATTTATTTTTGAATTAAATCTAGATGGGTTGTTACATAAATCTTGAGGTCAAACCAAGACAAGAGTTATTCATAGGTCAGTAGAGTTTCCAAGTCGAGCGAGGGGGCGGGTGAACATATGACACCACTTCATAGAAAGTGGATTTATTATATAAATATGAAAACTTTGGCCAAAGTAAGTGTAGAAGTCAGTGCATACACTTTGTCTGTTCACTGTGCACCAGAATTGCATAGCTAGTTGGGAGTGTCATGCATAGTTGGCAGGTATCTATAATTTATGACAGTAACTAGTTATGTAGGACATAACACCATGCTTAGGTAGGATTTATAGAGGGTTTCCATGCCAAACTCTTCATTGAAGGGTAGGGTCATCTACCAGTTAGGAGATGTGCGGGGGACTGCTTAAGTCTGTGGTTAGAGGAAAAGCACTTGGGTGATGCTCTCCTTCTTGCAGTTGGTAGTTGAGGCTTATGGAACAAAAGAAGTGTGATCCATGGGTGGACACCTTCACCTTGAATTCTTGTAAGTTATGAATTTTTATATGAACATGATAATAGATCAATTGTAATATTTATTTGAAAAGATGAATTTTATCTACTTGGAATTATGTAATGTTATTTAATTTATGCAATGACATGTGGAAATTATTTATGCAATGTGCAATTATATTATTGAAAAGGGAAAATTTCAATTCACGTCTTTTGGAAACTTATGTTATTCACTTTCTGAGTTAAACTTAAGTGAAAATTGTTGGGTAAACTTTGGGTATGTCACATGTGGCATTAGAGCTACCAGGTTCAACACTTGGACCTTTGAGATCATTACAATTTTTTCTTAAACATTATCATTAGTAAATGTTTGAAAAGTTCTTATGCTAGGATGGCAAGGAAAAGAATAAGGAAAATAGTAAGGAAGTTTGTAACGTCTAGAAAATGCAAAGAAACAGATCAAAGCAAACATGCAATGCAATCTAAAACTCTAATGCAATCTAAGCTAAGCAACAAAGAACAAAGGAAAGCCAAAACGTAAATAAACTAAACAATCTCACCCAATATGTACGTAATTCCATGTATCATCTCGATTGCCCTTCTCCATTTTTCTATTGTAGTATAATTGCCCTTATATTTTCAAAAGTTCATGCAAGTATAGCCTATGATAGTGATTTAGCAAAACATCGAAGATTTAAGATAGTTGCTCCAAAAAGTCAAGATTTTGAGAGAGATTGGAATGATGAAGAATAGATCAATTTATAGAAAATTGATTATTCAAACGACAGGTCAGGATTGAAAGATCAACGAACGGTTGAGATCGATAGATTAGACATGCATTCTGATAACTATTAGTAATGACATGAGTGATACAAATTAAAAATAGAATTAAAGATTAAATAAATGATTTAATCTTCAAGTTTGGTATTCGAAAATAGAAGAATTATCTTTGCATGACAAAGATAAAGATGGATTAAAGCAACTCTCTGTTCGAATGCACACACAAGGTTTAATTAATTAAATAGGAATATTTAATTAATATGCATGTACACGCAATTGAGTTAGCACTGGACGATTGAATGATTTGATGAAGAGATTGCCCGAAGCTACTCGGACATTAAATCAAGGTTAGCTAGCGTGATTTAAATAGATAATAAATTAGTCAAAGTGAATGTAGATAACTCACACAATTATCAATATAGAGGAATGTGTTAAAATATAAATTTATGAATTAAATAATTCATTTTAATTCAAGATTTGATATTTGAAGAATAATTAAATAAATAAGATTTATTTAAATTCAGGTATGAAAAGGATTAAATAGTCATTATTGAAGCGAAATTTTAATTATAGTTGAGAAATATGATAAAGAGTAAATTAAATAAGAATTTATTTAATTTGTAAGAAAAGGATAAGGTTAATTAATTGGCAACATATGAATTAAATAAAAGCGTTTATTTAGTGTCGGATAGAATAATGAAAATGTGGATCAGTTAAATGAATTAAGTTATTTAGTTAATAGAAGAATTAAAGTTAAAGTGAATTAATTAAATAATTGACATTATTTAATCCTTGACCATGACAAATACAAATTATGAAGAATATTGAAGTTGCAGGCCTAGACCAGATTTCCGTGTCTACATTTGCCCCTCTTTGATACAATGTCATTTTGGCGTTGTGTCAAAGAAAAAGATATGCCTCAGTGAAATTAGGATGAGGAAAGATGACGAGGAGGTAGTTGTATGCCCCCTCGAGAGGAAAAGCGGGTTCAAAGAACATGAGTGTGCTCTCGAAATCGATGAGAGAACTAGAAGATGAAGGACAAAAGGATAGAGAAAAATAGATAAGGATAGTGAAGATGCATAAAAGAAGAAATGTTAGTGCGAAAAGAAAGATGAATAATAAAAGACATGGATGTTAGTATTAGCAATCTTCGATGTTTCACTGTATCACTAAAGGCGTTGCACTTTATCATCATTGGGCAGGACTAATACAAAAGGAGAAAAACACCATGATATGACATAGATCAAGGTGTGGAAGGTCATCCACTTGCTAACAACAGACAGTCGTAGACAAGGATTGTCATTAACTCATACTAAGGGCACAAGTTACCCCAGTCCTTTTGTCAAGACAAACCACAGACAACAAACAAAATAAAAGACGGGTCATGAGACGTCATCGCTCCTCTAAATCCTTCATGGGACATCCTTGAGGAAACTAGTAACATGACTCAAAATCCAAATTTAAAAGACAGTTGACAGACAACAGTCAAAGAAAACAAAATTCTGATACATCGTTGCTTCTCTAAATCCTTCATGGGACATCCTTGAGAAAGCTAGTAACATAATTCCCATCATAAAGTAAAATGAAAAGATAAGATAAATAAGTAAGAAAGTCAAAAAGCCAATAAAATATTTACCAAAACTTGATATGTTTGTTTGATTAGTTTTGATTGATAGAGCTTGATTTCATGAGATACACATATCGGATAAGACCTTGAGTCTGGTTTCAATGTTATGAATATCTGTATAAGGCATGACAAAGCCTAGTTTCAGAAAGGCATGTATCATATAAGACATTGAGTCAGATGTCGTTGATGTGATAACCTATGTAAGGCTATGTTTGATTGTTTGACAATGTTGATCATGCAAGAAGAACTCATCCTACATAAGACACATATTGTTTTGTTGATATCTGTATTTAGGAAGGACCCATCCTGAACAAGACACAGGTTGATTGCTTTGATGATGTCTGTTTCCAGGAAGGACACATCCTGTAGCAGACATTAGTTGATTTGTTTTGATTGTTTCGTTTGGCAAGTTGTTTGATTTGACTTAGAGACATTGCTAACTTGTTCACCAAATTGATGCATGACTTGATATGATGTGTGGAAAATTGACTATGTGTGATGACAAACCCTAATGGACTGACCTAGTGCGGCCTCGGGGGCTCATCGATTGATGGCCTTGCCTACGTTATACACACAGAGACCTCGTAGTTCAACCCGGCTTTGACCATTAGGAAGTGACTACAAATAGAAGACATGTTTGATAGTGAATGTGATGAACCCTAATGGGTACGACCTAGTCGACCTCGGGGGCTCATCGATTGATAGCCTTGCCTACATTATACATCTGAGAGACCTTGTGGATTCGACCACGACCCAGTAATACTGTCATATAGACATATGGATTGAATCGCCGAGTTTATACAAATAAAACCTAAATAGGCCGACCCTAATACCTCGGGGGCACATGTTGGATATGGCCTTGCCCTAGATCGATCGCGAGAGGCAATGTAGTTTGACAAATGACAAAATGACAAGTGCGATTGACTTTGACTCTATTTTTGGATTTTCTTC